>VZTD01005552.1:273898-444427 GCA_013397725.1 Rhagologus leucostigma
CCCCGCCGCCGCCGCGCGCCGCAGGGCGGTCCCGGAGCGCGCGGGGAGCCCGCGCCGGGCGGGGCTGCTGAGGGGCGGTGCGGAGGCACCGCTGAGGGGACGCCTCGTGTGCGGGGAGAGCTGTTCTGCGGGGGCACCTGTGCGGGGACAGCTCTTCTGCGGGGGCACCTGTGCGGGGAGAGCTGTTCTGCGGGGGCACCTGTGCGGGGACAGCTCTTCTGCGGGGGCACCTGTGCGGGGAGAGCTGTTCTGCGGGGGCACCTACACGGGGGCACCTCCGCGGCCAGAGCGAGGCTGGCTCCGCTCCCGGCCCGGCCCGGGCAGCGGCCCCCTGCACAGCCTGGCGGCCTTTAGTAGCTCTTCTTGCCCTCGTACAGTTTAATTAAAAAACAACGGCCCAGTTTTTGGCAGTCGGACCCAGGTGGGAATTAAAAATAAAAGAGCGCATCACCGAGCCACAGTCTAGGCCCACGCGCACTGCGTGAGGGGTCCCAGGTGTCCACTTGCCTGTCTCCTGCACGCCGGGACTGAGATCCGAGTGGAGGTAAATGAGCCCCGTTCACCAGGCACAAGGGATTCTGCTTCTTCAGGTAGCATTAAAAAAACTACACTGACTCCAGAAAGGAAATGAAATTGCTTCTTTTAATATTAAACTTGTAATTGTTCCTATTTTTCCTTGATATTTGAGGACAGTGAACCAAAGCGACTCACAGCCTTTGTGCAACTCTTCGAGGGCAACCGCAGTGCGGCGAGGAGGAGTGAAGATTTCTGAAGGCAGAATGGTGAAGATGAAAGCAAGCCTCAGAACTAGCATGTGTGCTTTATTTTTTAAAGATGGAACAGAGCGGAGGCACAATTACCCCAGATTTAGAAGATCTTAGTTCAAGCCCTGACCTACTGAAGCTTTCCATACCTTGGCTTCTCCTCCCTGTCTTAAAACCAGGTAATAGCTGTTGCCTACCTGGTGGATAATTGCAAGGATAAATATCTCGGAGGCTGGTTGGTGCAACTGAAAAAATGCCTAATATTGGCAACACAGGGTACCCCAGTTCTGGCCTCCAGTTCGCTTATAGTCAGCAGAATATAACTATGACTAATAACAGGAACAGAATCGGAAAGGGGACCAAGAGGGGTAAGAGATTTCAACAGAAATAAATCCACCAAGACAACACCTGGAAAATTTCCTTTTTATTGGGGTGGGGAGTGATCATCCGCTATCCCCTTAATAAACACAGATACATTGGAGGAAAAAAAAAAGCCAACAAAGCAACAGTCGAGTCCAAGAAGCAGCACTAGACAGGTTTATAAAATCCTCACAGACAGCATCATTCCCTGTACAACCAGGGCAGCTTCCCGGGCTCATTAGAGAAGTGTAAGTGGTTCATGAACTCTATCCTCCCTGGCCAGTCCCCCTGCGTTATCTCTTACAACCACTGCCTGAACTGAAACACCATTTTGGTCACTGAGATCACTTTTGGAGGGCGGTAGAAGCCTCGGTTTCCTTTACAAGAACAAACAGGCTCAGTTACAATCAATAGTGATTTTGGACAGCCCCAAACAGCTCAAGTTCTTCTCCTTTTAGAATGTAAAATACACAAAGGTCCCAGTTCTCAAGCACTAATGATTTAAAATAGCTCCTACAAATGGGCAAAAAAAGTGTAAGAGCAATTACACTGATCAGAGCAAAGGTCCACACACTTTTTTGGTGCTAGATTACCTGTTTTAGGAGCACTTCTGGCTCACCTAGAGCAAATGACATCAGCAGTCATAGTTTCTAGGAGCAAGAAAATCTTCTACAAACTGAGGAACCCATAACATGGAAATAAGAGAATCTAAAGGATTTTGGGAAAAGGGACAAGCAGTTGACTATTAATATCCTGAGTGTCTTTGTTTCTGGTGGCCGTGTTTTTAAAAGGACACAGGAAAATTGGAGACAGCACAGAGTCATAAAAATTATTTGAGAACTGGAATAGCTGCCTGAGAATGAGACACTTGAGGAGCTCGATCTGTTTAGTTTATTAAAAAGATCAAGAGATGGTTTGATTACGATGTATAAGTACCTTCAAAGGGAGAAAATACCAGGTCCTAGAGGGCTCTTTAATCCAGCCAAGAAAGGCATAACAAGAACCAATTGCTGGAAGCTGAAGCCAGACCAGCTTAAATTGGAAATCAGGCACAGTTTTATAGTGAGAATGATTAGACATTAAAAACCCTGCCCTATCAAAGGAAGGAGGATTTTTCATCTTTTAATATCTCCAAATCAAGACAGGATGCCTTTCAGTAAAGTAAGCTCAAGTTTGAAAAAAGGCTCAATGCAAGGGTAATTGGGCAATATTTAATGACTTATCATAGGCAAGGAAAGCTCTAACATCTTAATTTGGAATGACAGCTCAAAGTTTGGCAGCATGTATCTTTGGCAAACAGGTATGCTGTCTGCACTGTGTGATGAAAACTGCCGAGACCTTACTGTGTTTTTTGCCTCGGAGAAAGATCAGATGGCAGGTGCCAAGCAGAGATCCAGTAGTGTAAGAACTGACACAGTTTTTCTGTAGTCAGCACATTCCATGTCCTGCACAGGCCTCCCCTGGGCAGAGCCATGGCTGTGGCAGTATGAATGAGTCTGCTGAAGCCCTGGGCCACGTATATGAAGCCATAATAAAGACTATAAATTAATGTTCTGAATGATCAGACTGTGGCTGCAGTTACCAGCTACAGCTGAAAATGGGACACCAGCCCATGAGTGGAACCAGCTGCATTTATGCCCTTTGCTGCGGACAGATGTTCCAGGACTTGTGGTTGCCTGACTGTCCAAACTAGGCCTGGATGCTCCATGAGAGCAGATGGATACAGAGAACCAGGCTGGATCCAGCGAAGAGACACAGGAACCAGGCAGAGTGTCCCAGTTTGAGACAAACTAAGGGAAACACTTAATTTTGAGAAGGCAGGATTGATGATGTTATTTAACTACACAGCAGTTGTGGATTTACATAAGGCTAAAATACACCCCAGCGTACATGGGAAAGCGTTCAAGCACCTACACGACAACACAAGGGAGCACAGACCTTCCCAGTAGCATCACCCAGGGTTTTTTTCATTACTTTTCATTACTTTGTGTCATATTCCCTCTTCAAAGGTTATCATCAGTCTTTAGGATTCTCTTTGTGGAAGATCTTTGTGCCACAGCCATCATCCTCATCCTTCTCTGAACATCTAGATCAGGGGGCTCCAAACTTTTTTTGATTGTGCACCTGATCAGTAAAAAAAATTTGACTGTGCACACCAATGTATGTGTATTTATTTATAAATTATTTCCACATACTACTGTATTATAGACTTTATAAAACATACACAGAAATAGACATTTACAAAGGATAAGGATGAAATAAACACTATTTTCAATTTTTAAAATTTATTAACTTCAAAAACCAAGATTTTCTTCCTGTGCCCTAACAGATTGTCTTGTACATCCCACCATGGAGATCACTGATCTAGATCCACAAAGCACCTTTCAAAGACGACCAACCTTCTAAATTCTTCTAAACAATTCTGTGCTGGTGCCTCAGATTCCCTGAAGGGAAGGTGGCAAATTACTGAAGGCTGAGCCTTGGTGACATGACACAAGGGAACTGCCAACATTGGCATTCATAAGGATTTAAAACGGGGCAAAAGCTGACCAGCCACTACCATGCAGAAGGTTTCCAGGAGCTGAACAGTGCAGCCATGATCTCAGGTGAGAATCTAAACAAAACCTGCTGTCACAACAGGAGCGCTGACCCCAAAACCTGTAGTGAAGCCAATTGTGGAGAGAGGCTCAATAAACTCTGAAGTTCTTCAGTGCTGAGCATGATATAAGACTTGGAGCAGTGCCAGAGAAACATTTGGTGCTGGATGCCAAACCAGCCGTCTGCCTCAGCTCTCACAGCGGCCGACTCCTGAGAGCAAGCTGCTGAAGGTGAAAATGAGTGGGACCCCTTCCAAGTCTATCACTTAGGCTTATCACCAGACGAGAGCCAGAGTTCTCTGGCACAGAGTCAGGCAACCAGAATCAACACTCCTGAGCTGCTGAAGTGAGCCCTGGAGTTTGGGAGCCCTCTGGGCAGGTACCTGGGAGACAGACAGTAGAGTAAGATCAAAATGTTCTGTCCCCAGTTTCTCTGTGGAACCCTCTGGTTCTAGGGACACTCATGGAGTGGAGGAGCATGTTTCTATGCTATCGTTTATGAAGACTCTGCTACAAGATTCATATGGAACTTCAGCTGAGAGAAGCCAAGGCATGACCAAGGCACACTTGCTCGGTGACTGCCCACCTCCATTCACACACCAGGACAGAACCTGCATCTCTGACATTGAGAGAAAACTTTGAAATGCATCTGTGTTATGCCACAGTCTCAAGAGTCTGCAATATTTGTTGGGCATGTGACAATTTCCTTTTCAGGGCGGAAGTGTTCTACACCTTCTAATCCAATTTCGGTTGACTCAGTCAATGGACTACTCATCATTTCCTTCATATTCCCATCATGATGGGTCTCATAAATCTTGCTAATGGAGGATAGATATTACCTGATATCTGAGATACATTCTCCTTCTTGCATTATGATCACAATACATTTCATTTGCATTCCTTAGGCCCTGTCCAAGGCAATTCTTCTCCATGGTTTCTGTTCATGTTCTTCATATGCTTGTGGACAAGTACAACACTCTTCATTTACTTTTTACATTTTTCATTTACTTTTAAACACATCTAATTCTTTTCATATTTCTTCATAAATCATTACTTCCAGGCCTTAAACACAATTTTACTCAGAAAAGTTATTTTAGAAATGGTGTTGCCTGGGATCCACGTTTACTAATCTCCCAGCCACTGTTCCATCATTTTTCTAACTGCCTGTGTTTTGCACTAATTCAACAATCTTTTTTTTTGTCTGGGTGCTTTACAGAGCAGCCTGGGGAAAATGTTAGGTTTGCAGTGTCAGTCTTACATATTTTCACATCATTCAGCTCCTTCTGAATTCACTTTTGCCATCTTGCATGCAGAAATTAATACAAAAATTATTGAGAAATTTACAGCCAATTTGATGGAATTCTGCAACACTGTCACTGTCACTCTTCTCAAATACAATATAATCCTTGATCAGAAGTTACTGATAAAAATTTTCTATTTATTTTAGGCACCTACTCTGTATTACATGTTTAAAAATACCTCTCTCCCTGTAAGTGCAAACCTCGGATTCTTTAATGCAGTGCTGATACCCTGACTCTTCCCAAGGCATTCACATTCCTGTGGCTGAGTAGACATTAACTCTGTCAAAGATTCACCAGCAGAATAAATCAAATAAATCCAATCCAATGGTTGATTCAAACTTACAGGAATAACACACCTTAAACAAGAAGTTATTTTACTTCTTTAGGTACCCAGAGTCATCCACACTTACTAAAAAGACCAGAACAAGCATCCACGCAGCTCTGTCTTGGAGCAGGAGGTACCTCGTGACAGACATGCTTCCAAGCATAGGAGCTTTTTAGTGAATATGCTTCACAGATCATGAGCCAGAAAAATTTGGACAATATTTTACCATGTACTGAGCAATACTGACTCGAATCGCTTTTCTGAAAGGAGAAAAAGGAAAAGGAGTTCCTCACATGGATTCTGCAATCCCTCACTATCTCAGCAGTTTATTATCTTCCAAATTCTCAATGTTTTGCAAAAAAAATACTAATTAATTTCTTTTACATAGAGGACACATACGTGGAACTGGTTTTCTATTTATAGTCCTCCTTTCCAAGTGTTCTATTAACATCCCACATTGTGAAATGTTTCCATTACTCACAGATACCTTGTGCTGCTGTTTTCCCCTTTGTCAAGGCCCATTTATGAAATCAGTTCAGGGCTCATCCATTTTAGATTCCTGAGTGACTCTCTGTTTAGTAATGATTTCTTTATTCTCCCCGCCCCACATACACCATAAGCCATTTCTTATTTCATTTTAGAATTTAGTCAGCCTTTTTGATTACTCTCCCTCTCTTTACATCGTAAATAATCCTCAATATTCTGATTTTTGCCCTATTTCCTTTCATCATTTCAAGTAAAGGAGGCTTTGTACCATCAAATCTTTGAGCTACATCAATCACCTCTTCTGTCTTGTATCTTCCTTTATCAGATGAATTAGTTGTGATGTGCTTATGATATATTTAAATCCTTGCCTGTTTTTCTCTCTACTTGTATTTGTTTTCTTTTTAAATATTTCTTGCACCCATTTCTCTGACACTAGTTGCTTAGTTCCTTGAAATTTATCAGAATTTTTAAGAGTCTGATATTTCCTGTTATGTGCAACTTACACACACACAGTGAATTCAAGGATTTACCTCTTCAAAGCTGACACAGAGCTGCTCTTTCCATGCTCAGACCCCACTGAGCTCCAAGCTGCAGCTCTGACAGGGAAATTCTCCTTTTTTTCATTCCCTTTCACAAATTTCCCAGCCAAGGAGATCAGTGATGTTCTACTTCCATGTTATTGTTCTGAGCAATTACTCCAAAGATCCTACTGATACCGACTTGAAAGAGTGAGAAAAACAAGAAATACCCTTTAATTACCAAGGACAAAATGAGTACCAACACTTCGGCTGAGGATGAAAGGGATTATTTCATGTTCCACCTCAAATTCCTCATCCAACACTGAAGTTTCCATTTAAATCTGAGGAACTCAGGGCTGAGAAGGGTCTGCCCTGCTTCAGATCATCTTAAACATGGTTTGTCTGTCTCCACGCAGTGAAATGTGTGCCCTGTGCTTCCAGGGATTCTTCAGGAATGTGCTATCATGTCTTATCAACACACAGTACTTATCAAGTGTTGATGCAAAAAGCCCAAAGGAACATGTGCAAACCGACTTCAGAAGAAGAAATCATGAGGAAGACCTGAGGGAGTTTATAAAGACACCAGGAGTAAAATTTGGTTATTAGAAACACTCTTGTAATGCTGAACACATCCCAGTGACCAGCAAAATCCCCCATGCACTTGTAAAGGGACAAAAGAGCATAAAGGCAGTATAGTGCAGACTCTGAAAAGGTCTCTGCCAGAAGACCGAGCAAGTCAGAAAACACTGTCAGGTGAATTGGATACCTTCAGTTCAGTTTGCCTGAAATCAGTACCACAGCATGTCAGGATGGCAAGAGCAGGCGAGAGAAGGGTTTTGTAAGATAAATGTATTTGCAGTGCCACACTCCCTTGTACTTGTGCTCAGGGTGGTGTTTTTATTAACAACTTATTCAGTATTTTGAGTCAGACAGACAAATTGTTTATTAACTGATTAAAACCAAAAAACTTTTGCAAATTTAAATAAATTACAAAACTAAAAATAAAAAGAAAGGTTGTAGTTATTGATCATGCCGAGTAACTAGCTCCCATCCTGCTTGCTGCTGAGTATTGCTCAAGGAGGATGGCTGTAGGCTTTGGCAGGCCCCTAACTTGTACAGGAAGACCCAAAAAAACCTCAAGAACATTCTGACTGTTCTTGTAAGAATTAAAAAAACCCAAAGAACCCAAAAAAACCGCCCCCAAAAAAAAACCAACCAGAAAACTCTACCAGCTGAAGCTGAGGAGATGATGCACATAAAAAAAGAGAACAAGACACTCCAAGAAGTGGGCTGTATTATTTCCCACAGTAAAATCTGTGCATGGAGAGCAAAGCTATGATAAAAAAGCATCCAAGTTGCAGTTTACTGTGCCTCAGTGATATCCAGAGGAAATCTGCTTAGTCTGCAACCCAGAGGAGAATTTTCCCACCTTCTAGCTATGAAAATCTGAAACTAATTCTGTGTTCTCTGACCACTCATAATACAGCCTCTACAATCAAAACATAATTAACAACACTGCTGCTGCTGCTAATGAATAAGCTAGAAAAGAATCTACCTCACTCTTATCTAATGTTAATTTTCCAAGGAGAAAGAGAGAGAGAAAGGCAAGGATGACAAAGTAATATTTTGAGGTCAAAGCAGGCAATTGCAATTCCATTCTATAAGGCCATTACTTTCTGAGCAGTGATTACCAAAGGAGCCTCACCAGGATAAAAAAAAAGGTCCATCTACCTTTCAGACCTTCCTGGTTCTGAACTTGACAAACGGATATTACCAACACTTTGACGCTGGCTGGAGCCTTTCCCAGCTGCATGCATGAACAGATCATCACAGGTAGCCCAACACCTAAAAAGACCTTTGAAAATATTTCCTATTCGTGCTCGGACCCTTTTTTTCTAAAGGTAATAGCAACTACAGGAAACCGTAGATCCTTTCCCCATTTTGTCCATGACTTCTTCCTCAGTACTGTCTATGAATGCAACCTCTCCTGTCCCACCAAAATGCAAAATTCAAAGCACAAAAAAACCAAAAGCAAAATACAGTCCCCTACTCTTCTCCCCTAGACCAGCACAAGCTATTCTTAACATCACGTCAACAGCAACACAACAAGGAGAAAACTTTTCAATATTAATTTTTTAAGTTAGTCCAATTAAAGATAACACCTTCAATCTCCCTTATGCTGCATTTTCCAAACATTTTAAAACATTCGGTACAAAATGCTGATCATGAAAGAAGCTGAAAGCTGCTGAGCTCTGCCAGGACGAAAAACTTTGTCCCTAGGGAACTGGCCAGCAATCAGACTGGTGGCCAGTATTCCTCAATTGCTGAAACAGTGATTTAGCTCCCAGCACCATACTTAGTCAATTATTTCCTCTTCCTCTTTAATATATCAATTTTTTTGTATTTGTTTAAATTCTAGGCAGCAAGAATGAGAAATCTTGTACTCTTCTTCCTGAAGAGCCTCAAATACTGAGCACTGCTAAATATTTGGCAAGATAAATGACAGAGCTGCTCTAAAGGAGTCATGTATTCCAGAAATAAAAAAGATACATCTGTTGTCTCTTTTGTCAATGTGAAAGGTGAGCCACATAAAACATGGGATGGCAAAATACTGAGGAATGACAGAAGACATGCCCATGTCAATTCAGGTGTAAGGTTATCCCATTTCCTTTCATTTTTGAGGACCTGACATGCTTCGTTTTTCAGAAGGATGTGCAGGAGACCAAAGAAAAGGTTATTAGATCTTGCTGGTCTGAAATCTAGGAAAAAAAAGATACCTCAGCTTTTCACACAGGTATTGTTGAGTTTGACTCTGCTGGGGACTCAGACACAACCTGGGAGGCTCAGACGCCTGTCAGTGTCCATCAGAACATTCGACCTGTGCAGCCAATTTTATAGAGGTGTTCCACAGCACCACTAGCCCTCTGGCCAGTGAAAAGGCCATGACTTTCAAGTCATACCCTCCTGAGGGCTACACTCAAAAAGTGCTGCACAGGACCCCACAGAGGCTTAGCAAAGTGATGGATCAGGAGAGCCAGAACAGGAAATTTTATGTCCCAGAAGCAGCATGAACAACTGGTTGAAGACTTTCATTAGCAGAGATCAAGTAGGGACACCTCCCTCACTGTTGAAATGGTGCTGCACACCAAAGTAACCCATTAGCCCTCCCAGGTGGGAAAAAAGTACTTTTTTCTCCTCAATAAAAGAACAAAGACCATTGATTTTTCTGTTTATAGAGAGCAGGCAAAACCAACTCAGGCAAAGTCCTCCTTCGCTAGTACTTGTTTGAGATACACTGTTTGGTTGAGTTTTTATAGATGAAAAAATTGCATCTCAAGCTGTGAAGCCAGAGAGTTCTCCAGCTTTCACCTGTGTCAGTGCAGTGGCTGCAGCAGGGGTGGATTCTGAGGGACAGAAACTTCTTTTCCAGAGGAGGAGGAGGGTGGGCAGCTGACAACTGGAGTTCAAGTGAAAGAAAGAGGCTGCAAGGCTTTAACACTATCTGATTTACATTATTATTTACACTATTTTACATTTAAAATACAAAAAAGTATTATTTCAGCTCTTTCTTGGATGCACATTGTAGCACACTGACTGACCACTTTATCCCTTTGCAAAGGGTGGCACAGACACTTCATAAATGTTTACTTCAGGATTAAATATTTTTGGTTCAGTTTGCATATGACTCACTAGTAGGCCCCCAGGTTTGCCTGGATTATTTGTTACATTTATTGAAAAGTATGCATACTAAATTCACTTAAAAAGCAAGGATCCTGGAAGCCTTCTGTTCAGTAAACAGGAATGCCAATATCCTCCATGCTAACAGCCCCAACTGAAGTAGTTTACTTAAGAGGAGGAATTAACTCATGGGCAGTTATTCTGTTGAATGTCAATAGACAGCAGCACTGAGAAAACTTTTTTTTTTCCTTTTTTTTTGCTGTTGGTTTGGGAAAAGGAATCTTTGAAAGCAGAAGACTAAAGAATGCAAAGAATAAAACTAAACACACCAGTCATCAATGTATGAATTCTAATATCAATTATTAAAGATAATTCTAATATTAGTCTCCCAGAATATGGACTTTTCACAGAAGAAACAGAACAAGAATACACATCTCAGACTCAGCACCCTCTGCCTTGCCCAGTGCATATAATGGGATGGGGCACACTCTTCAGGCTGAGCAAGTCTCCACTGATTTGTTTTTCTGACAGCGTATTGTCCATCAGGAAAAGGCACTGGGGGGGGAGGTGGGTTAGGGTTAAACCTCAAGCATTTCTCCCCTCAAATTATCTCAGTCATTTCATTTTGCAGACATATCAAGATGAAAGTGTTTAGCCTCGAGAGGGGCTGAGTTGCACAGCCACGATTGTGATCATGGCCATCTCTGGCAGTATTTGTCAGGCACTCCCTGTAACACCTCAGCACAGGGAAAAAATCTGTAAAGGAGTGGAAAGTGCCCAGGGGTTCACTGGCAGACATGAGGGGAGGCAGAACAGGATCCCAGTGTGCATGGACACAATCATCACAAAAACAAACGTTCAAGCAGTAAAAATATTCTGAACTACTTCACCTAAATATTTCAGTGTAACATTTACAGTGCTATCTACTAAGTTAGAGCTTCTGCATAGAGTACTCTGCACTTTATTGTGTATTTCTATATTAACTTAATATTAATTTCCCATTGAGTTTTAAATCGAACTAGGAAACACCAATTCTTTCCCATCAGTACTTTGGTGAAATATTTTGAATCCCCTGCTGTACTATTTAGTTGCATCTGTTGATGTTTCTTTCCCTATCACTTCATCCCTCCAAGCTTGCCAGTATTCCTCCCTTGCCATCCCATGTTAATCAGTCAGTTATCACTGCTACCTGACATCTGTCCATGCCAAAGAATGGAAGAAATGAGGGGGGGAAGTACTGGGGCAGCTGGAAAACATGGAAAGAGCCTTCAAATAAAGAGAAGGTTGTTATAGAGAGTGAAAACCTTTTTCCATGTACATAGAACACAAAAAAGTGGAAGTAGGTATGAACTGTAGTGAGGGAGATTTAGATTAAATAAAGGAAACCCCCTCTCTCAAATAGAAAACATAATTAAGGACTGGAATACATTTCTGTAAGGATATCAATCATCTCCAGAGATGGAGGAACCTTTTATGGTCCTTCCCAAATGTAAATCCAGAGATAAATCCTTGACATCCTTTTCCCTTACCTTTCAGATTGTTCTTTACTGTTATCTTGCAAGATAACCAAGTTTGATTTTTTCATTTAACAAATGCTGTAGAGTTACCAAATCTTTTGGTATAAGAAATTGCTTGTCTAAGGGACACCAGTGCTCCATAAAAGCTGTCAGCCTGTCTGCAAGGGCTGCCAGCAACAGTGTGGGGAGAAGCAGCTTCGTCTGGGGGACCTAAAGAATAATTTGTCTCCTTGTGCCCTCTTAGTCTCCAGCCACTGGAGTCAGGAAGAATGGCAAACTTCACAAAACTGTATTAAAGGAAACCATCAGAACTTAAGATTTTCTGGCTATTATAACTCTGAATCTTACCACATTCTTCAGCTGCATAAAATCCTAAAGGCTAATTTTAAATTGAGGGAGAAGAAGATTTACATTTATTAGCTTTAGTCTTGAGCTTTGAGTTGTATCAAGTGCTTTTCTACTTCTGGATATAACAAAGACCAAATAGGAATCTCTCATGTATTGTATTTTTGTGTACTAATGATCTTTCAAGCAAGCTCCAGTTGTTTTGGCAGCTTACAGCATGATTTATCTGTGCAGAGAATTCTCCTGTTCAATGGGACATAGAGAGGTTCTACTGCAAATTCTTTTAGAGGAATTGCAGGATAAGCAATGGAGATGAGTATCTGATCTGAGATTTCAGCACTGTGGTAGTTAAAACAGTGAGAGAAAAACAACATTGTTTTGCACTTTGAAACCTGTTTCTAATCAGCTGAGCTACTCCTATGGGGTCAAATAAAAATGATTAGCTTATTAAAAGCATAGTTTTGCTATTTAATAAGCAAAAATGATTGAAAATTCTGTTCCAGATCCTGATAATTTTAGTGTTTCTAGTTAAGCCTACAAAATTGCATTCATTATTAGTGTCTAGATTCATTAACAATTCAATTTATAGATATTAATGCTTATAATGCATGCTTCACTTGCCAAAACTTGAAGAGAAATTGTTTCAATTAGCTTTCATGGATCATGGATCCTACCGGCTGGGTATTTTTAGACAAAAGATACAAACACATCCCCAAGCAATGCTAATGCACAGCTGGGATCCGTATGGAAGGTCAGCTAACGGTTTAAAAGGAAAACCAGTAAATAAATTTTACATAGAACTGTGGGACAGGAACGGAATCAATCAAATATTTGCAGGTCACACCCCTCCTCTTAAAAACACCACAATTCCATGGGCTGGATTTTTAAAAATAAGCCATAAGATATAAACTAGTGACTGAGTTAAGGGATATTTGTCAGGCTATGATGAAGCATGCCAGGTATGCGTGGGCCCAAGGCAAACTGCTCCCTTCTCATTTTCATTCAAACTACGTAATTACAAGTCAGCAATGATGCACCAGTATAGCCATTTGAGAGGACTGTAGCCAAGGAGAGAACTGTGATCAACACTTTATCTTCTTCCTTTAGGTCCGTTACAGTCAGGGAGAACAACCCAAAATGTACAAAAACAAATTTGTGCTACCCCTGCATACTAAAACCCCACAAGAGGACAGAAGGGAATGCCGAGTAGCTGGCCAGGTGGCAGGTTCAGGGACAACGTGCCCACTGCCGTCCCAGTGAGAGCAGGAGGCCTGGGGGTAGCAAAGCCGTCACCAGTGTCACATTGATGCTGTAGCAGGAGCCGAGCCCTGCCAGGCTCTGAGCCGTTCTGCGAGTGCATCACCGTGCATGACTCAAGGGGGGCACGCAGCCTTGGGACCTGCGAGTTCAGCTGAGCACTGAAAGGACACGCAGCCAGGATCGCTCAGGTCCACAGCCTGGATCTCATTAATATAAAAAAGTTGCTATAAAATGTTGGCCTTTGATACTGACAGCATTGGATTACTGTTCCTTCTCCTCTGCTGAGCATCGGAAACACCAGTTGGAAAGTGCTGGGATTTAATGCAGCTAATACGTGGATGGTATCCTGAGGTGCATTCGGTGTCTCTGAAGTCAGTGCAAGTCCCCACAGACTGAGAGCCGACTGGCTGTTTCTGCTTCCCGAGACCTGGCACAAGAATGTCAGCCAAGCTGAGCCGAGGCCCACAGTCTGTTACTGCTCACAGCATCATGGCTTCTCTCCCATCTGCACATCTGTCTCTGAGATTCAAAGAAAATTGGTGTTTCTGCAAACAAATAACTTCAGTTTGTGGCTCTCCGCTGAGAACAAGGTACACTAGATTCCAGGGATATTGAAGATGCTCAGTATTTATCCAAGCACCCTAACCAACCATTTCTTCCAAAAAGCAGGTCTTCGTTTCAGAAGTGTCTGTACTATACAAATCAGTCAAGCTGTTTCTGTTGAGTTGGCTTATTTTTGGAGAGCAGAGCTCTGGAGGGTGCTGACCACAGAGGTGTCTCACAGGCATCTCACTTCTGGGCTTGAGCATATCATTTACTTGTAGGGCAGTAGTCAGGCCCACACTAAATTCTTTGCCAGTGACATGAGAGCATGTGATCAGCTGGAATTTCTCTGCAGAGCAGAGAAAGCAGTTGCTGAAGAGCAATTAAGAAAAAGATTTAGAGAAGTAACACCAGCCCTGAAGTTGGCTGGAGCCTAGTCTGCAGAGCAGCAGCATTAGCATGGACCCACTGCCACTCAAGGCAGCTTCGGGACCAGAAACACAGAGGTACATCTTGCTAAATAAACACTTTGGGGGAGTTAGGACTTAAGCCAGGGTAACCTTGTTATAACTCAATGAAGGCAAAACCAAATGATCTATCTTCCAGTTTGACTTTATTCTAAATTCAGTACCAGAGAACAGATCGGTTCTCCATTCATGCTTTTACTTTGGCAAAGCAGACAGGATGGAAAAGCCGCACAGCCACTTGCATTTACGCACAGTCTATTGCAGGCCTCAGAATTAATACAGAAAAGTCATCTAAATGACTGTTTTTAATGACATGATGCATTCTCAACTGCACCAAGCAATAAGGAACATAAGCTCACAGACCTTAACCTGCACTATCCATGTTCCCCAATTCATTAATTCAAGACTACAGCTTGAACAGTATTTGAAAAGAGTCAACTCATTTAATAAGAAAAAATGCCTCGGAAGCCCATCAGCAATGCAGTGGCAATGGGAGCCTGACTGCCAGCAGCTGTGGTCAGCCATGAGGTCATTAGCAGCACTGCAGTACTGGTTGAGACCATCATTCATTTGGTTTCAAAAGCCTAGAGGCCTGACTTCCTTTGCCACAGAGAAGAGAGAGCAAACAGATTCCAATTACGAGAAAATGCTGTCCGTTACCTCTCCCACTTCCTACGAACATGCTTCCAGACCTTTTCTACCAGCCTCTGAACACCCTGGCTATTCCGCTGACTGCGCAGAGTCACAGAACAGCCCACGCTGGAAGGGACCTTGCCAGACCTTTCACGGGAAAAGGAGCCCAGATAAGCTTATCTCACACTGTTCAGAAGCATCTTGAAATCCTTCAGTAGCAGACTCCACCACATTCCTGGGGGTGTATTGGCTGTCCCTACTCCTAAGGACCCCCACATCTGAACTCAAATAAGGGGCAGATAAAGATTGAAATCTGGCACGTTAGGACTAGCTCCCATATTTACGGTTTTGAACATCAATGACACCATGCTGAGTCCACCTGGAAATCAAGTAAATGGATAAATAGGCTCAGAAAGGGAAAGGACTCTCTCCTGTTGGGTTTTGCTTAGGTTCAGCATTTTCGCAGTTTTATAGGTTGTGCATTCATTTAGCTAGATGAATGCTGAAAACACAGGGAAAAAAAAAAAAAAGCAGAGACAAGGGAGCCTGATTGGGTTTTTTAATTAAAAAAAACAAACCCTCAACCCTTTCCCCAAACAAGTCCACCCAAGATTGCCAAAGGTGTGTACAAATGCTCCATAAACACTAAGGAAGCATATGGAGTATTCCCCGGAGTCCTATGTTGAGAAAACCAGGGGGTGTCAATCCAACTCTTAAGTAATTGGGCTGCCATGTTCTGACTTCGCCTCTGTTTCCAGATGTTCTTCAGATGGCTTCAAGATGTTGGTCAATCCACAGCCCATTTCAGTTCTCTGGTCCTGCAGTAACTGAGCTAGGCTCTGCTTGTGAAAGCAACGACCCAGCTCTAGTCATCCCACCCTGAGCCGATGGGGACCCAGTACATGTGCTGTCACTGGTAAACACAAGAACCAGAATAAAAGCAAACAAAAAATTAAGAACTTTTATTACAAGGAGCTTGTCCTGCTCCCTGAGAAATCCTGGTATAAGCTTCTTCCACTCCACCAGCATGATCCCAGGCTTGTCTAGTTCTCATAGAGTCTCACACTGTCACCAGCACTTCCATTTCACCAGCCAGCTCACAATGTAGAGAATAGAGAATCAGAATTTTCCAGTATTCAAAAAAAAAACCTTCAACAACCTAAAACACTGTGACGCTTGAAGGGAACGACCATGGCTAGAAGGCGATCCCAGATGCCTACCCCATCAGAAAACAAATTTGTGTTCTCCAACCATGCACTTGAAAAATCAGTCTGGAATCTGACACTACTACAGCTTGATGCAAGATACTGCAAGCCTCAAGTTCCCTTTATGTTAGGATGCAAGTTTCTCCTTGGGGTGTCTACAGATTTATTTGTATTTATCATCTCCAAACAGATAGCAGTGACAACCTTGGGACACTTGTATCTGTACCCAGCTCTGACACAAAATAGTTTAATGGTTGAAACAATGATAGATTTATACAGTCAGAAAGGTCAGATTTCCAATTACAGAGCTAGAAACAAGATTAAAAGTAATTAAGAATTGCACATATATTTAAAACAAAAAGATTCTCTCTTTAGTGTACCTTGCAGAATGTCTGTGTTTTGCTGGCCACAGCAGTTGCAGATTGAGCCCAGATTCCCCATATTTTCCATATGGCCCTTTCAGATGCCTTTTAGCACTGTCTGGGAGGATGGACATGGATTCCTCTAAGTTCTTATTTTTTTTACTATTTTTTTTCCTCCCACCACATGAGCAATTCAATAAAGTGAAGTTATTTTTGGCAAAGAGCACTTTTCACCAAGAATTGCTTAAATGCTTTTCTTGAACCATTTCCTTTTGTCTTTTCTAAATTCAGTGACTGGTTTTACAAGCATCAAACTTCTGCAGCTTTAACTCTAAGGTTACATATTCCTCCCTCTTTAACAAACTCCACACATTTATCAATAACTAAGTTAATTTTTGCATTTTATGTTCTGCAGGAGCTGACTGGGCAGTGGTTAGAGGCAGGAGGTTGACATGGTGAGAGGATGATGGAAAAGGAACAGGAGATATGGATTAGGCATAGAGGGAATTAAATAGTGGGACACAGGCAAGACTGACAGAAGGAAATGTTAATGGGCACAATCAAACAAACACCTTAATTTTCTCTACCACCAATTCAGTTTGCCCACTTCTTCCCAAAAGCTTTCAGCTTTCCATTGTGCTGCCCGTTGTGCCAAGACATCCTTAAAGTGATCTTTGGGTCACTGACCCTTCTCAAGGGTCTGCAGCTCCCATGATGATGACAAGGATCAGCTGAAGGAGGAATTGCAGTTGGGTGTGTTGTCACCACATGGCAGCAGCAAGGCACACATGAGTTGCAATACACTGACTTGAGATGTCGAGTATTTGGCACGACACTCAAACTGCTCCCACCAGCAGAGAGAGCAGGTTCTGCAGAAATGAGGTTCATTCCTCCCTGGGCTGATGGACAACAAGGCTCCAGATCACAGGACAAAACAGGGGATGAAAATGAATGGGAAAAGGAGGAGGATGATTCTGGAAAAGGTCGTGACAGTGTCAGATAAGCTGTTATGAGATATGAAAGTTATTGTGCTGAGGAGCTACTCGTAACTTCATATCTGAGCCTCAGGTTCTTCGGTCCCTCAAGAGAATTCCTGTGGTGAGCTCAGCAGGTCCCACCCCCATATTTTATGCATTTTGTAAAACAGAGTGGGATGATCCAAATATCCTCACAGGAAAGGTCGATTTTGTTTAGAAAAAAAAATTGTTTGCAAGATCTCCATCTTAGCAGAGCTTTGATTCTTACACAGACAGAAATTCCAAGTTTTATCTTGTCACAAAGACTGGAAGTTTGCTGCTTGCTGGGAAAAAAAAAACCCAAAACCACCGCCCCTCAAAAACAACAACAACCAACAAAAAAAACCCCCAAAACAAAACAAACAGACAAAAAACCCCACAACAACAAAAAACCCCAAATCAAACAAACAAAAAACCAACCAACCCCCCCCAAAAAAACAAAACCAACAACAAAAAACCTGAACAAACAACAAACCCAAACAAATAAAAAAAACCCCAACGAAACAAAACAAACCCACAAAAAAAGAGAGACAGTTATTTGTGGCAGGAATGCTTGCCTGGTTCAACAACCCCTTTGCCCTCCTCTCACCAGCCCAGCCCAGCCCTTGAGGCAGGCTCCGTGCTGGTATTTGAACTCAGCCAAAGGAAGCCACTTCCTCATTAAGACATACCCAAATATGGCAATAACACGGAGAGCCAAAAGTAGTAACAGATTTATTATTACCACTATGTGGAAATAATTTTTTTTTCTCTGTTACTCAATCCAGTTAATTATCCATGCAAAGTAAAGTTATTCCTGGCAGCCACAGAGGCAGAGCTGACTTGGTAATGGTTGGGGATGGAATGGTTGTTATGCAGGAGGAGAAACTAAATAGTTCAGTAAATTAGTCCAAATAGATCCACACTGGGATTGGCCTTTAGAGATTCAAAATACTGAATTCAATGCTTTTAGGCTTATCATACTTTTTATTTAATAGAGAAGTGTCTGATCTGGGACTGCATCATATCCCAAAGACTCTACAAAGCGGTAATTTTTCAGCGTGCCCTGAGGGTAACAGGAAGAATTACAGAAAGCTTCACACCATCCAGCTCCCACAAGCATCCTGGACTTTCACTAGAGCAACAATGCACAGCCAGTAAGGAACGTTGGTGGTTCCTGACTACTTGGAAGGGTGTTACAAAGCACAGCCCCAAGTGCTTCAGTGGTGTCTGATGTCACTGAGGGGAGTAACAAGCTGAGTGCAGCACCGTCTCTGTGTCACCGGGCTCAGCACAGCTCAGCCTGATGCACCCTGTACCCTGGCTCCCAAGGCATTCTGGAGGCACTCTGCTTGCACTTGGAGCTTATTTGCCCTAAAAAGTGCCCCCACAGTCAAGTTTTACCTCGTGGGAAAAAAAAAACCAACAAAAAACCAACACGAAACACAAAATGCCACATTCCCTTTGACAGTTGGAAAGAGGACAAAAAAATGAAGCCATAGAGTGGAAAAACCCCAAAACCTAAAGAAAACAAGAGCTGAAAGTGAAGAAAACCATAGAATTTATTCAAAGAATTTATTTGAACTGTCCACAGGCACAGTGATTGTATAAACACTAAACAACAGGAACATAAATGAACACTATGGGAAAAGAAACTGCTGACATTTTTACTGCAGTAAGGACAGACCACCAAGAACAGCCTGACTCAAACACCCAGTGTTGGTTCCCACACCAGAGCTGTTTGTGTTGGCTCCAGCACCCAGTTCCAACCAGAACAGCAAGAACATGCATTCTGCTGATGTTTGAATAACCTCTGCCAACAAATTGATCCCCCGGCAGCCAGGCTGTAGGAGATGGGTTGAAATAAATAAGTGTGAGACAGCAAGAAAGTAAAACGAAAAGACACGCAGCACTTTTCTTGCAGCATCAGTGTTCAGTGGGCGCTCTTTCCATTTCCCTTCTTTAAAATGGATTATTTCTCCCCCCCCCCATCCAGGAAAAGCATAACCCAAAAAGGCATTGGTGAGCATATGTAATGTACATGCAAGGGAGACATGGCTGCCACAGAAACAGATTCCACAGATGGTAACCCAGAGGACAGCCCAAATCAAGCAAATCTCTAAATACGGTCTGGGAGGCACTTTCTGAAGAAGAGCCACATTAATCCCAAGTAGGTAGTTCCAGCTGTTGGCTGGACCCCTGCCCAGCAGCCTCCTGCAGTCACCTGGCCACCCTGCTAGCCCAGAACCTGCCTCACACAGGTGCCTGCACAGGGCACTTACAACCAACAGCTCCAAACCAGTGCCATTGTCGCTCCTCAAATTGCCCAGGGAGCAAACCTACAGAAAACAGGAATGGAACTGGTCACAAAAAATAATATTACATTTCTTCCTAGAAAATACAGCTCCCTTCTCCAGAAGGAGGTCACTTAGCATGGAGGACAATACTGACTTCTGACCGTTCTTTTCAGATACCTTCATTCTTTTCCTTCTCACACAGAGCACTGGTTTGGTACGTGAGCTCATCAGGATGTGTGCATATCATGCCACAAATGCAAAGAAAACAGAGTGAATAATTAAAAATACAGTAAATTTATAATTGTTTTAAGCTGCCATGCCTCAGTATAGCCTATTTCCTGAAGAGATTTCATCCTTTCACTATTTTCAGCCCTTTAAAGACTCTTAATATAAATGGAACTCTGTACCTTTAGTTGTCGTTTTCCATCTTGCACAAGTAAACCTTTTCCACAGCACCTTTTTAAGATATAAATAAAACACTCAACTATTTTCTTTTTCCCACAGATGAGAACATTAAAACATTGACATTTTAATCTGTTTGATACAAGAATGAGTTGTGTCAGCACGCTGCTTCCAGCTACAACAACAGAAAATCCAAGTTTAATTAAAGCGTGGAGAAGCTGCATGGTGGTGTCTGAACCAGGGATGTACAGCAGACCCTTGCTTACTCACAATTTTGGGCTCAGGTTCCTCTCTGGGCAACTGCTGGTCAGGCAAAATATTATTGAAAAAGAAGGAGGGGGAGGACAAAAAACAAACATATTTTCTCAGATAGGAGATGCAAAAGGTGAGACCATGTACCTGAGACTTACATGCATCATAAATTTTACCCAGAAAACAGCAACAGCATAGCACAAACAGCCCTAACACAAATGTGCAGCAGAGGCCACTCACAGCCACATCGGCCCTGCAGCTTTGATGCTGGGGCTAAAAAACACACTTCTAAGACTTACACCCATGTGTGCTTAGCCTGTGCCTGCTCATAGCTCCCAAATAAACCCTTACAGCAGCACTGGGACTCCTCACAAGAATGACTTCTCACAGGTGATAGCCCTAAGCAGCACTTGGGCTCTTCTGTTGCCAAATCAGGAAACTAATTTTTATTTTTCAGTCTTAGAAGTGGTATAAAAATGAATGCAGACTTGTTCTGCACCTGATACCTGCCAGGAGCCATCAGCTAGGTGAGAATGCTTCTTCCAAACTGAAAATGTGGTGACCCTGCAGTCTTCCTTCTCACTAGGAAAGCCTCAAACACTGAGCCAGTCTCTAGGGTTTCATTATGTCACCGAACCAGAGGAGGGGTGTCATATCATTTGTTTAATAATGAACATGTCAAAACCACTACAAACAGGAAGATCAAGGGAGTAAGATAAAATATTTTCTGCAGTAGAAATGAGACTTATATTTTCTAAGGAGTTCTTTTGTTAGCATTTCACATCTGATGTTCCTCACCAAGTACCTAGAAGTCTCTTAGCAATGTGCCTTGATTCTCTTTAAATATGTCTGTCCATAGCCTTGTCACTCTGTCTGGAGAAGAACATTTCTGTGTTTGATCCTGCTCTCTCACAACTTCAGTTGCAATGTAAAAGGCTAGTTTAGGCTAGCTGATATCCGTAAGGCAGGAGACAAGGCAAAGGGAATTAAGAGGGTTGTGTAAATAGGAACAAAATGGAAAGTTGATATGAAAAAAATAAAAAATAGAAGAAAAAGTACAGTAGCACTGTTACCAACTGCAGATCCCAAGTTTTGGAAGATGCAGCCATGAGTGCCGCATTCCCATCGGACAGCACCACCTCTCCTGTTCGTACACATACCAAGCACCAACACAGGCACCTGTAGCACCTGGTGAACAGAAAACCATTAAATACCTATTCATGGGGGACCTTTGAGAGCCTGGAGGTGATTTATACTCCTGCTTTCCTCAGCAGTTGGGCACGTGCCACTGTGTTTCCATGTCCAGGCGTGCCTGTATGTGTGTCACCTTCCCAGTTTTTCCTGTGCCATATTCTAAACTTGACACTTGTGAGTGTGAATTATAAAGGAGTTTCCAAGAGTGCTTTCTCCATCTGCTTCCCGAAGTTTTAAAAAAAAAAAAAAAAATCAAGAAAGTCCATGAATCCAAGCAGAGCCTTCAGGAGTTCTTTCAGAGGATCTGAAGCAGGCTTTCACCGGGCAGCCATAGCTCATTAGATCCGCCACAGAGCGTGAAAGCCACCTGCCAGTAGTGTTGTAGACTATTCCTCATGTCAGTCTCCAAGAGGATAGCCCTGACAAAGCCTGAGGGGAACACACTGGGTTGGGCTCCGAGGGAACAGCCAGGCACATAGCTGGACATTCTGTGCTGAATGCAAGGCTGAGCTGCGAGGGCAGAGCGATAGCCCAGCTTTCACCCCCAGAGACCAGGGCTTCCTCTGGATTACAAATGGAGACTTTGTCTTGGAAATAAAACCAAGCTGGCACATGCATGATAACCATGCACATGGCAGAAGCTATTTCCCCTTGAAGCTTCTGAATCTGCAGCCGACAGCAAAATAAAATCATTCTGGGACCAGTCAAATAAAAAGGATCTCTCACTATCCTATAAGATGCTGCTCCACAATAAATACAAGATTAAGGTAAGCAAAAAGGAAATTTGGAAAATACTAGTTTTGTTCCTTTCTTTAGCTTCATTTAACTTCTGCACAAATAAAAACAAAAATAAAGTCTTTTAACCACAGTGCATAACTGGATGGGCCTGCCCCCCCTAAGCATTGGGCTGGCAGATGTTGCAGTGGTGGGTACAGTATCAGGGTTCAAACATGTCATCCCCTTTAGCTGGTTGTAATAATCTAAGGCACTCTAATAGCTGTTCTCTTCTGCCTTCACTTCCCTCTTCATGCCTGTAGCAGCTCTGTGGGCAGTTAGTACCAGTGCCAGTCCCAAGCAGTGTAATGCTCTGGTCACACATAACACGGCATGGCACCATCGCCCACGGAGCAGAAACGTGCTGAGATCCGTGCCTTCGCCACCACATACCATAACCTGTAAATATCCAAGTTCCACCCCCAAGTACCCCAGCTCTGACATCCTGTCTGCAGCACTGGCTGGGAAGAGTTGTCAAAAATCCAGATTAACTAGAGATGATTTCTCCATTACTGTCTGTTAATCAAAAAACATCACCCCCAAAGCCTCCAGACACTGGTATAGACTCGGAAGCAGTGAAGAAGACTTCACAGAAAGCATTCTCTCTGCATGCCCAAGAATCAATAATCCACTTGCACAGTTCACTTGGATTCTATTTTTAAAACTGTTTTTACAGATTACCAGAGACAACGGTTTTGCTTCCTAACATACACCTTAGAGAAGAACTAGCAGAAAGTAGTAAAAAACTATCATGAATATACAGCAAATAGCACAAATGAATCAAATTATATATTTATTAATTCCTTAGCATTACAGAGAAGCAGCAGATTATATTTGACAGAGGACATGTACTGCAACAAGCGCAGCCTTGTGCTAAGAGCAGAGTTGGTCTTTCTGCAGTGTTTTGCTCTCACTGGGATATGCTCTATGCCAAGGGCTGGCACCACAGCCACAGAGCCAGTTGTCACAGCTGAGAAGCGTCAGTGTCCTCCTGGCACAGGAAAGTATTTTAGGAAAACCTTCAAGAATCTGACGTCAAGATACTTTACATGACCCTGTAGACACTTCATTAAAAAGCCAAACTCTACAGCACAGAAACGAGTAGGATTGCTGCTCTTGTACGACTGCATTTCAAAGAGAACCCTTTTCAAGAGGGTAACAGAAAAAAAGACATTTAATAGCAAATTTTATGAGAGAAGGATAAAAACCAGGTAGTTCAACAGTTCCTGAAATCCCAGTGGTGGTCAATAAATCGACTTGTGCTTCACATTATATGAAGAGGCTGTACTTAGCAAATCACTGTGTAAGCTGTCTCAATAACAGCAATCCTGCTATCAAGTTTACTTGCAATGAATCCAACAAAGAAATTAATTTCTTAGATGACAAGAAAAGGTTATCTAGAACTGGGAAAACACATGAGACAAAGATTTCCACTAATAAAACAAATATCAGACTCAGAGCTGAATTTGAAGCTATCTTTTTTTTCTCTGAAAGATTTGAAATCCCTGTAGCCCAAACACCAGAGCTACAAAGAAAACATCCTACAACCTGCCCTGCTAAAAACACAAGGAGAGCACAACAAGCCACAGCTCTTTTCAGTATGAGTTACTCCCTCAGTTCCATGCACACTGTTCCTTGAGCAAGGCCCAGAACAAGAAAATATACTGCAACTAAGTTCCAGACTTAAAAGCAAACCTCACTTTGAGCTACCAGCTGATTTACTCCCCAAAACTTCAGTACAATGATTTCTGGAATACAGAACATGCCCTTTTCACAAATACGAAAGTGTTTCTCATGACTCCAGCAAGTTACAAAACACACCTCCCTGGTCTCATCTTACTGATTTTATTGATCTGTTTATTCCCAAGACATTCTACAGGTATCAGTCACCCATCTTATTTTCCAGTTACCAAATTTTTTCGTAAATATTTCCACAAAAGGGCACCACTTTCTTTTATGCTACCCTTTATTCCTCTCACTGTAATACACACCCTTCTGTTATTGCTCTCATTTCATAATCCTCATACTTGTCTATGCACATCAAGTGAGCAAACTGACCTGATTTATCCACATGCCCACAGGAAGTCAGCCAAAAACATGAGACAACACAGAGGTTTGATTTTGAAGGTCATTATATAAAAAAGTGGATTCCCTGTCTCTGCTGCCCAACGATCTGCTCCCGCCAGTTCTTACAGCAACTCAATCCATTCAACATCCAGGAACTCTATGATCACATCACACAACTGGCATCTGTGCTGGATGGCTTGGTGACAATACTGCACTCGCAGGATCAATTTCTATAGATTTGGGGTTAGTTGTAAAAGTTTGTTGAATTTCTCTATTTCACAGTTGCAAAGATTAACATAAAATTTTAATCAATTACAAACCAAAGCCATGTAATTCACCTGAAATAATAACAGAAAGAGATTTAGACCCTCAGCTTCTGTCCCACATCCATTTAACCCCAGCTGCCCAAGCAGTGACAAGTCACAATCACCTCCAGTGCTGTTGTTGTGGCTGGTTAAGCAGGGGACTTCTAGGAACCTCTAGAAAGGATTCCTGCAAGTCCCACAGGAAGACAGATGACTCTGCTAGGACATTTATAACTTGAGTGAGTGGCTTGAAGTACGTCAAATGGGGCAGAGTTGAGATCTAGGTTTCAATTTCCATGGTGATTAGAAGAGCGAGCTTGTCTGAGGAGCTGTTTGGACCATTAATGCTAATTTTTAGTATTCTTTGGAAAACAGGCTATGTAAGAGGACAGAGAGAAACAATAACAGTGGGGGGTTTTGGTTTTGTTGGGGCGGTGTTGTGTTTCTTTTTTTTTTTTTCAGATTTGGTGATGTGAGTAGCTATAATCTTGTCTGCGTGACACTGATCACAAAGCAACAGAATGGCCAGTACAAGACTGGCTGGAAAAAAAAATGGAGAGGGTAATATAACATTAGCGACATGAATTTTCAGAAAATATATTCTTGCACTAGCGTGATTTTTAATTAAATGCTTATTGCTAATTAATAGCACAGATATAGCAGGTTTTGTATGGCAGCTGACTTGATGCAAAATGACATTTGATTAAGAAAATCAAAATCAACATGACACATCAAGTGGGCTAGAGACTGATAGGCCTCAGAATGTAATTGCAGATAAGGCCAAATACTAAATAAATGTTTCCAGCTTATAGCAATTAAATATCAACACAAAAGAGAACAGTTTCTTTTATCCCACCCTCAAGAGCTTGACCCTATATTATGCAGCAGTTTTGTCTATGCTCTGAAAAAAAAGCACAAGATGATTACTGAACAAATTTACAGATTAGAGCAATGAAAACAAGGATCAGTGGTAGAAAGCAATTTAGTTTGCCAGACAAAGAAGACTGGAGCAAAGATCACCATTTTTAATATCGCTAAATGTAAGAAAACATGCCTAAGCCCCACTTCCAGGCTGGCAGCCTCTCCTGAAAGCAGGTACACTGAAAGGTCACTGTAGAAAAACATTTGTAGGGAGCTTCGAGGGAGACTGTGGGTAAATAGGGCCATGGAGATAATTTTGCTTTCAAATTTCCTCCAAAGCTAAAACTACACAAGTGAGGCTTCAGAAAACAGTTGATAGCAGCTGGTGACAGAAACTCACACAATTAAAAAGAACCAAACCAACCACTCCCCTAGAAAGCTGCCAAAAGTTTGACTGAAACAGAAGTAAGGAAGTATTTGGGCATCTCATGCCTTCCTTGAAGGTCAAAATGGACAAAACTCAGGTATCTAAGAGACAGTTAGGAAGCAAGTGAGATAGATGCCAATTCTACTCACAGTTCTCTGAGCAACACCCTCATATGCCAAATACAAGCATTCAAGCTCTCCTGCGTCTCCCTTTTGTACCTTGTCTTTGCAGAACATGCAGAGCATTATTATTTCCTTTTCCTGACACTCATATCTTGAAAAGCTGAACTTAAAGGGAGCTGCTCAGACACGGTGAAACTACACATCTTGCTTTCCTCAGCAATTAAATCCCACTGCTACACGTCACACCTTTTTTCACCTGAGGTATAGAAATGCCAGGTAATGCTGTGACCTCACTCACCTGTTACAAAACCTCTTAGCAAGCACTCTGCGATCCCCCCAGTGGGTGACAATCCCATGACAGGGCATGGCCCATACCAACTGCACCCAGAACATCTGCTGCTTTGTTCTGGTCATGAATATATAGAAAGGAGAGGAAGAAAAAGCCTAGAGAACAATTTGTCCTGGATCTCTTTACATCAAAACTCATCTCACCATTCTTGGCTCTTTCAGTTAATCCCTCCACCTTTATATAAAGTTGTATTTAGAAGATCACATGCAGCTAAACAACTGAAAGCCTGAAACACAAAAGCTCAAGAAACGTACATACGAAGTGCATGAGGACATGTAAGAGCGTGAGAGAGTGGAGGAATCACAGCCCTACCTCCCAGTTCCCTGCCTGGGGTTCTCAGGTTCCCACCTGACAGCACCTGTCATCCGTGTTGAACAGTGCAGCTGTGATTCTGGCCACGATGAAGTCAGGTACAACACTCCTTCAGCAGCTGTGATTAATCAAGAGCTCTGACACAAGATCTTTTAACCACACTAAGGAGAGATTTCTGCCACAAGTATTACACCACAAGACAACCTTAGACACCTCCAAGCCAAGTTTCTCCCAGCAGAGTTCACCTGCCTGTGAGCCAGGACCCAGCTGCAGTGGAGAGACTTGTGGTTTCCCTACCTGCCACCTGCCTCCTTCCAACATCAATGCATAGCTTCAAAGTCCAAAGGGACACTCAAAAGAAAGCTGGAGGGACAGAGAGGAATCAATGTCAAAACAAACAAATAGCTTTCAAGTGATTTGGGACTCTAAAAATGAGAGGGTTGTATTTTTAGCCTGCGTACAAGCAGGTCTAGGTGCTTTTCCTTTGTCCCCATGACAGTAGGTAAGTGAATACACCTGCCTCACCTTGCACCCTGCTGATGGTAAACACGAGGTCTTGTGTTCAGGTTACAATGTGGAGTTACTTCAGAGCAGCCCTGTGCCAAAATAGCACATTTCTGAGGGATGCAAAGGTATTCAATAAAAAGCTTTTAAAGGCATATTTTTAAACTTGCAGCAGGAAAGCTTTTCTGTGTCAAGACAGTAATTCTTTTAACAGCATTGATCAAAATGTCATTCTTTTATGAGTGTACAATACCTTTTAATGGCATACAACAAACCATTAGGGTTCTACACCTCCGTGCAGCACAGAGCTTACTGGAAAATCAGCAACACTGGCCAAGAGATAGCCACTGGGTGTTATGCCTCTCATAAGGCAGAGTTTCTTCCATTCTCTGCTGCACCCAAATACCCACAAGTGAAGTGACCTCAAAAAATTAAGTCAAACTTCTCATCACTTTCATCAGAGCTATTTTCCCACAAATTTTCCCCAAAAAATGCCTCTCATAAACACAACAAATATTCTGCCTTTCCAAAGTGAGATTTTATCACCAGGGTCTGGCTCTTTCTTTTCCTCACCAGTGATCACACTTACCCCATGACAGCACTGACTGGGGAATTGAAGGGGGTTGAATTGAAGAAAATGGGTTTGATTTTCAGAAATGGGAAGAAGTGCCACCTGCCCTTTCCTAACACTGAAGTCTGGGGCAGAATCCATCTACAAATCATCTAGTTCTTTTTAAGTGCTCCAACCCTTCAAAGGGTGAGAGCACTGGTGATTGCATTTGGTCTGCTTGAATGGAAGACCAGCACAGGCTTTCTGTATGCATTCAGCACTTTACAGCCTGATTTTAGTTACAAATATCAACAGGAAAGGGAATGATTTTCATCAACCCACCTTCAAGGCTTTTCCTGTCAAGGGCAAGAGAATATTTATGGGATTTAATCATCACTGTTAACTGAGCAGTGGCAGCAGCAAAAGAGCTGTATTTCACTCTCCAAAATATTTCTGGATAATAGCAAGATCTCAGCTACTTCTGGAAGCATAAAGCCATCAGTATAAACAAATGAAAAAACAATTCCCAATAAAACAAAAGGTAAAATTATAAATCAAAGACAGGAAAACTGACTAGAAAAAGGAGACAGAAAAAAATTGAGGTTCTAAAATCAAAAGCTGCAGTGAAATTAATTTCAGTTAAGAAAACTTTAAGAGGCTGCTTGTCTCTTACATGCTCAGAAGCAGCTTTGTGCCTCTGACTTCCAGTTCTGAGATGTTGCTGTAAATTTTCTCAGTCTCATCTAAAATTTAAAAATCAAAGTTATTTTTTTTTCTTTAAGACAATTTTTATAAGCATACACAAATTCAACTTAAACAGGACAACTTATGCTCCAGAAGACGCCATTGTCTCAATCAGAACACCACAAAGCCAGTGATGCTTACATCTCCCCAGCATTCATTATTAAACATGTGGTCAGACACAGGGAGGTCACCCTCGAAAAAGCAGGGCTGTGCCACATGATCCAGCTAATAACCCAGACCAAAACATGGTCAGAGTCAGAATTTCATAGTTATCAGGGAATGATTTCTCACTATCACATACCAGGAGAGTTCAGAGTTGCTCCTTCACAGTTGTTGTAGTCAAGAGAGTGAATACACATTCAAGCACACGTTTGGGATTTTTTAAACAAACAGGTGACTTTCTAGGTTATCCAGAGTATATCAACTAAAACCCCTGCATTTTGCAATAGCAACTAATTTGTTGTTGACCTACACTACATTCTGTGCAATAAACATTGTGGCAGCACAGGAGAGCTGTTCCTGTCTTTTTTTTCTCCCCGTACAACTTGATTCAATAAAAGCAACTCTCTATTTCTCTATCTCATGAGTGATGTGGAAATAAACTAAGGTCTTGAATTAAGGAGGTCAAACAGGACCAACATAAGCAGGAACCTGACTCACTGAGCACTTCAGCACCTACCAGCTCAGTGTTTCACTTTAAATCTCCAACCCTGAAGGCTTTTAATCACAGGTTCAGAATAGTTTGTGTCAGAAACTACAGAGATGCATTTAAACCCACTTTTCAGCAAGGAATCAGACCAGATCATGTTTCCTAACGACCTTGCAGCACAACTTGCCTAGAGAAAGTTTTGCACCCAGGTGTTAAAACGAATGACCAACTATGACGATATCCAACGTGGCTTGCAGAGCTTTGCGTCTCAGCCCACCCCTCTTCCCTATGAAGAGTTCAGGGAACTGCTTGGCTAGATAGGATCCTCCCAAGCACTAACCTGGTCCGTAGTTTGGCAGGTGCCAGGTTTTACCAGGACCCTGCAATGCAGGGGTCGAGTCTCGCCCATCGCCTCTCCCGGAACGGCAACGGCGGAGCCGGCGGGAGCAGGGCGGCCTGTCCCGGCTGGGAGAGGGCGGCCGGGAAGGGAGCCTTGCCTCCGCCCAACCTCTCTGGAGAGGAGGGAGGCCGACCGGGAGCTCCTCCCTCAGCGCCTGCCTGGGCGGCACGGCGGGGCACGGCGCGNGCGGGAGCGCCGTTCGAACGACCCGCCGGCCCCTCCCCCCGGCCCGCCCCCGACTGACGGGGCCCTCGTCCAACCGCGATAGGGAGAGGGCAAGCCCCGCCCCCGGGGCGACCAATCAACAATCGCCAAGGGTGGGGGCGGTGCCGCCTGCGCACGCGGACGGCCGCACGAGCCCGCCGGGCCCCGGCGGCGTTGATTAACGTAACGATTGTCCAATAGACGCTTGGCCTCCCGCCCCTGCCTCACGGCGATTGGACACGGGGAAGGGGCGGGGCGCTCAGCGCGGCGCCCGGGAGGGGCGTTGCCATGGGGACGGGCGCGCCGCTGGGCGGGCCGGGGGCTCTCCGCGCCCCGCTGTGCTTTCGGCAGCGCTGCCCCGGCCGGCCCCGCAGGGCCTCGTGTCCTGGGTCATGCAGAGAAGCCACGCAGTGAGAAGACAATGGTTTCTGGATCTCAGGTCCGATATCACTGTCCTGCGCTAGCCCTCAGTGCAACCCCAGGCCGTGCTGCCACCGCCTCGCCGGCATTCCCGTCACGGCTGTAACCCCGTCAGAGCCACCGAGACTGGACCCTGATTTATGTGTGTTATGAGCCGATGAAGGAGTTGCTGCTGCCTCTGAGCCACACATGGATCTGATTCGAGATAGGGGAAGTCTCCAAACCCAGGAGATGCTGGAGCTGGTTTGCTGTCCCGTGTAAGGGAAGCAGCCAGTTTGGGAAATGGATGGCTGGGTAAAAAAGGTGTCATTAGCACAGGTGACGCATAAGCCAAGCTTCGCATAACTCAGACATTTGTTCGTGAGACCGTACAGAAACCCAGTTGCTATAGGCAAAAAAAAGAAAAAAATGCACAGACAAATGATAAATCTTGGGAGCAAGGAACTGCCCAGCTGTTCCCCTGCATGGTGGAAAAGCAGGAGGGGAATCGAGCTCACTGAAGCCCTAGAGATGTAAATAATGGCAGGAGAGTTACGGTTACTCCCAGCCCTCGCTCCTTGTTGGCAGAATGGCTGGAGTTCAGCTTGTCCAGGCCCTGCTCCCGGTGACTGACCTGGGAAACAGTGTGAGGCAAAGCTCCAGGCTGTGATCTCTGAGAGCAACACAGCACTAGAAATTCACTTCCTTTCCTTGCTTGGAACTGGAGTGTGACCACAGAGCAAGAGAATGCTTGGAACTTTTTCTGCTGTTAGAAGAGGAATGAAGTAAAACAAATATTTTTGTAATAAAAATTTAATATCCTTTTTTTGGGCTTTGTAATCAAAGCAGCTTTCTCAGCTATGCGCGCCTGCACAGTAATCCTCCACTAATCCTGCTCGCCTCAGGCATATGAGATGCTACGGAAATAACAAGGCAGTGCATACTACAGAAGAAACTTCTAATTTGTTTTTGTCTAGCTCAGCATATAAGGCCAAGCCCCAGGTGCAATGGACCATCACATGAAAAATGTAACAGAGCTCAAATGTAAAATACTCCTGCAGCCATGTATATCGATCAAATACCAGATGGCAGGAATGGGATAACTGTGGGATGGTGTTGGGAATGGAAGTCAAGTTCCAGATTATTTTTCCAAAACAAGATACCATTTAAATTTGTGAAATCCAAGGGAACAGCAAGAAAGCCAGAGTTTTGTGGGGGTCAGAGCCCAGTTAACGTCACTGCTAGGCACATTACAACCGTATTTCCTCAGAATTTCCATTACAACTCTTTCCCCATCGCTCATAACCTTGTAATAATTTTTAACCAGAAATTTTCCTATTTTAAAAAATACATTTAGAACGTTTTTCTGTTAGTATTCCTTCATCTGAAATGCACATGGCTCAAAAATTTGAAATTAGGAGCAGCAGTAATCCACACCAATATGTGCTTTTAAGTAATTTGATTCACCACTCATGGGTGTATGAAATTGGGACTTTTTACTGAGCTTACAGTTGGGGACATCTGCTGCTGGTAGGTGTAGCTGACGCCTCCATTGGGGTAGATCCTTTTCTTTCTCTTTCAAGGACACATGAATTCCTCTGCAGGAATGCACACGGGCGTGCCCTGTTCCACTGTGCTGGTGTCAAACCCCGGTGTCCTAGCAGGGGTGTGAGGAATCTTTTAGAGGCCAACTCTGAGTTTATTTTATTGTGACTAATAGACTAAAAGACCCATCCTAGTCTGGAATCAAGCCAGGGCCTGAAACTGAAATTGCTTCCTAGTAAGTGATTTGCTCCAGTTAGTGAATTGAGGGAGGCATTCCCTTCCCATCCTCCTAGACCCACTGTCTTGGCAGTGTTAATAAAATAGACCCCAACCAAGGAGAGGGGGCAGCATGCCAGAACAATACGTAAGAACTATCTTTCCTGGAGAGAGTTGTCCAACAAGTTGTCAGCAGGAGCTGCGCCTCCACCAGCCTGCCAGGACTCCTCTGGGAGAGCCCTGTGGTACCACAGTGAGCTGCCAGACAGCGTGAGCTAGCAACACAAACCCGCGTGCCCACAGCCATCAGCGACACGAGGTGCTGGCCCTGGGCCGTGAGGTGCATGGCTCACTGGCACAGTGTCCCCTCATCAGGCACAACAATCCTGCAGGAGACCAGCTGCTCTGACCTCAAGCAGGGCAGAGGTGGTGCTGACAGCCAGGAGAGGCACACCAAGCCCTGCCCATCACCACTCTGCCAGCCCTAGGGCTGTACTCAGAGCATGTGCTGGGAACCCTTCTTAAACCTCATCCTTCCAACAGCAGCTCAAGCAGCAAAGCTACCCCTGCTCCTGAGCTGACAGAGCCTTTCCCACCACAGCACGGCTGAGCCCAGCAACCAGGCACAGCAGGCACAGGGGACACCAAGCTCCTGTGAATACTGAAGAGGTTAAACACTGGGGCTAGGCTACTCCCTTGCACACACCCCACAAACCTTCACTTCCCCCAGATGTGCTGGAGCTGAGCAGCCTTTTAAGAGGTTACAGGTGGAGCCTGTTTTTAGCACCTGTGCTCACAGCTGTGACAGCTTAGAATCACAGAATGGTTAAGGTTGGAAAAGAGCTATAAGATCACCAAGTCCAACCTTCAGCAAAGCACCACCAAATCATGCCCCCAGGTGTGACATCCACATTTTTGGAACACTTCCAGGGAAGGTGATTTTACAGCTTCCCTGGGCAGCCTGTGCCAGGGCTTTAGAGCCCTTTCCATGAAAAATTTTCCCTAATATCCAACCAAACCTCCCCTGGCTAAACTTGAGGCCATTTCCTCTCATCCTATCACTTTTTACCTGAGAGAAGAGACTGACTCCCACCTGGCTCCAACCTCCTATCAGGTAGTCGTAGAGAGTGAGAAGGTCCCCTTCCAGTGCTCCTGCATTTGGGGTGAGATTAAAATTATAATGTCAACTATTAAAATATTAATGTGATCCTTTCAATTTCCTTCTGCTTTGTGGGGAGCAATGGCATGTGGAAGAAGGTTTGCTGTGATTCCTCTGAGATGTGAGAGAGTAACTAATTACTGGAGAAGATGAGATACAGTCCTGTGATTCCCTGGAATATCTGCTAAGCCTCAGGACACTTTGTATATAATGGAGCCACTCTTCTACAAAGAAAAGATAAACAGAGTGAAAGAAAGACAGTGCTGGAGCAAACAGCAGCTCTGGATAGCCACTGGTCTCAGAGTTAATCCAGAACCTGGTAGATAAAGCTGCAGACAATTAATTAGAGGAATAATGCCTGTAAATAATATTTTACAGTAGGTTTAGTTCATCATGAGGGTACCTGGTGAACTCATAGGAAGTGTGGGGAGAGAGGTAAAGAAGACACTAAATTGCCTTCAGCTCTTTAAATGATTCCTGCAGATGCTATTACAGAAGAGAAAGGGAAATGGCTGCAGAACAAATCATACGAGTTCCTATTTCCAGTGGTCCAACAGCCCCTATAAAAGAAAGAGAAAACGCCTGTGCGCTCTGGAAGCAACACAAGACACATTTGTCCCCCATTTATCACTGCGTTATCCTCGGGTGTGCGCAGACACGCCGAGCCCGTGGGGGCGGGGGATTAGCACAGCCCCTGGCTCCGTAGCGTCTGCCCTGGTGCTCCCTGCGGAGCTCCCTGTTTTTGGGATCAGCCCTGCCGCTGCAGCATCCTGGCGGGGTGGACAGGACGGTGCCTGGCAGGCACAGCGCAGGGGAGCAGGCACGGACAGTGGCGTGCTCCAGCATGGCTCTGATCCTGACCTCAGGCACCACAACTACCCTGCTTGGGCACAAAAATCGGCAAGTGCCAAAATACAGCATCCCCTCGTCATGTCTCTGAAGGTGCAGCCGTGGCAGGTCAGCTGGGTAAGTGCACATCAGAGCTGCCCTGTGTGAGCTGACACGGTAACGGAGAGGAGGAGTCATAGAATACGCTGAGTTGAAAGGGACCAACTAGGATCATCGAGTCCAACACCTGGCCCTGCACAGGACACCCCAAGAATCACACCGTGTGTCTGAGAGCATTGTCCAGACACTCCTCGAGCTCTGGCAGCCTTGGTACTGTGACCGCTGCCCTAGGGAGCCTATTCCAGTGCCTGAACATCCTCTGGGTGAAGAACCTTTTCCTAATATTCAGCCTAAGCCTCCCCTGACACAGCTCCAGCCATTCCCTTGGGTCCTATCACTGGCCACCAGAGAGCAGAGAACAGTGCCTGCTCCTGTGTGTCACCTCACAAGGAAGTTGTAGTCTGCTACGTGATCTCCCCTCAGTCTCCTCTTCTCCAGGCTGAACAAACCAAGTGACCTCTATGCATGCTGAAAACAGCGACAACCTCAGCTGCTCCTTGTGGGGCTTCCCCTCCAGACCTTTCACCATCCTGATGGCCCCACCTTTGGATACTTAGAGCTTTATCTTCTTCTTCTATTCCTGTGCCCAAAACTGCCCCCAGCAGGTGAGGCCATACCAGTGCAGAGCAGAGCGGGTCAATCCCCTCCTTCACCTGGCCAATGCTGGGCCTGATGCCCCCCAGGATGCGAGTGGCCCTCCTGGGTGCCAGGGCACTGCTGACTCATATCCAACTTGCCATCAGTCAGGATCCCTGGGTTCCTTCCTGCAGCTGCTCTCCAGCTTCTCATTTCCCAGTCAACACACACAACGAGGGTTGCCCAGTCCCAGGTGCAGAATCTGGCTCTTGCCTTTGTTAAACTCCGCATGGTTGGTGATTGCCCATCTCTCCGATTTGTTGAGCTCTCTCTGCAGGGCCTCTCAGACCTCAAGGGAGACAACAGCTGCTCCCAATTTGGTGTCATCAGCAAACTTACTGAGTGTACCTTCAAGTCCTGCATCCAGGTCGTTAACGTGGATGCTGAAGAGCACAGGGCAGAGGATGGAGCCCTGCGGAGCCTCACTAGTGACAGGTGCCAGCCTGATGTTACCCCATTCACTATAACCCTTTGTGCCCAACCTGTGAGCCAGTTGCTCACCCATCATGTTATGTGGTTATCCAGCTGTGGGCTGGACAGTTTGTCCAGAAGAATCCTGGGAAAGACAGTATAAAAAGCTTTGCTGAACTTCAAAACGATTACATCTGCTGGCTTCCCTGGATCAACTAGGTGGGCTACCCTGTTATAGAGGGAAATCAGGTTTGACAAGCAGGACTCTCCTGAAGCCGTGCCGCCTGTAATCAGTGACTGCATTGTCCTCTAGGTGTTTTTCAATATCTCCCAGAAAAATATTTTCCATGATTTTACCAGGAACTGAAGTGAGACTGACAGGTCCGTAGATTCCAGCGTCCTCCTTTTTGCCCTTCTTGAAAATCAGGACCATGTTCTCCAGCTTCCAGTCAGCTGGGTCCTCTCCAGATTCCCAACATGCCTCAAAAATAATCGAGAGAGGTTTTGTGATGACATCAATAGCTCTTTGAGGATTCTCAGATGAGTCTCATCAGGCCCCATAGATTTGTAGGGGTCCAGCTGGAGCAGCAGATCCCACACAGTTTCAGGGTCAGGTGGGAGTTGATCAATCTCCCAGTCATGGTCCTCGAGCTCAGGGCATGGGACCCCCTTGGTCTGTCATCTGTATTGAAGACAGAGGCAAAGAATGCATTGAAGGCCTCTTCCTTGTCCATGTCCCTGTTTGTCAGGTGACCATCCTCAATCTGGAGTGGGCGAATGTTATTTCTACGCTGCTTTTTTTGCCATTAATATAGCTGAAAAAATTCCTTTTATTGTCCCCCACATTTCTGGCATCTTCAACTCCAGAGGAGCTTTGGCCACAAATTTTCTCCCTTACGGTAGTGGGTAGCATTTCTGTATTCTTCCCATGTCATCTGACCTTGCTTCCTTTGGGCATACACCTTTGTTTTTCATCTTATTTCCAAGAGAAGATCCCTGTTCAGCCAAGCCAGCGAAATGCCTTGTCTGCTTGACTTCTGACATTTAGGAATTGCCTGCTCCTGTGCCCTTAGGAGGTGATGTTTAAGAAGTAGGAGGCAGAAGTAAAGGTTTCACACAAGCTCCTCAGACTGATAGCTTCAGCAGTGGAGGTGAGTTTAGAGACTGTTTCCTGCTCCTCATCAGCAACGCTTTGCCTGGCAGGGCTGAGCACCACGCTGCTCCTGGGCCATGGCCGTGTGGCCGGTGCTGCGCTGGCACCGTGAGGGACGTGGCATGCAATTAATGGTGTGCTACTCGGGGCTGAGGGTGCTGGAAACCTGCACGTGTTCTTAGGGCTTACCTGAGATAACCCAGGCTGTTCCCTGGGAACGGGAACGAGCAGTGCCTGCCCCTCAGCCTGCCCGCTTCCACTGAGTGCTGAGACTGGCCTGTAGCCACAGCCAGTGGTTAGCCCCGAGTGGGACAGGTGACAGTGCCCGTGCCCAAGCTGTTGGCTAATACTGCTGCTCTGACACAGGAGCGGGCAGTTACTGCATCTGAATCCTGAAATATCAGACACCGAGTCTCAGCCACTGTGGATTCAAAGCTGCCTGCATTAGCCACAGTCCCTCTGCCCACCTGCAGGACATGGCAGTCTGGTGGGAAGCTGTGTCCATGGGCAAGGCTTTAAGGCTGTTGCCGTAAGTTCCATAGGTTTATAGAAAAAGCCTCGGCTCTGTAGCCCCATTTCTTCAAGTCCCCACGCTGCCAGCCATGATCACTGCATATTTCCAGGTGCTGCTTTCCAGGTGCTCCCTGTTAACTGGTTAATGGGGGTAATTTACAGCACCTGGGAATTTTGTTATTTCTCAAGGTCATGTCCTGCTTCAAGGGACACTGATGCTCCTGCCTCATTCCTGCTGTGATCTCTCCAGTCCTCAGCAGTTGAACTGTATGTCCAGTGCAATTGACAAAGTGATCCACCTTCACCTGCAGTGCTCACACGCACCCACACCATTGCCTTTGGAAAATAATTACAGCACAGAGACCGATCCTGTTAGATTAAGACAAATTAAGAATCTAATATATAGGTTTGCTGTCAGGCTCCCAGGGTCAGGGGTCGATACAGTATATTGCGGGGAGGCTATAGGTTACCCCTGCCCCAATATTTTATCATAATAAACCAAATGGGGACAAAACACCCAGCAGCAGCCCATAAATCTATTAGCAGTGAACTGTCAATGTCCCACATACCCGGGTAATTTGTTAATTCAGAGCTGGGGCTCTTTTTTCACTAGACCTTGTAAACTCCTTTTTGAAACATCAATAAACCATCTGCTTTGACTTGTTAATCAAACGACTTTATTCAGTCCAAAGCAATTTTTTCCTAATAAAAACAGAGTATTTATCTCCATGGCTATAAAAGAGGATTGTTTTCAACTGTTCACTTATAGTTAAGAAGCACATTTAGTTTGGATTGATTTCCAATGCTTCGGTCATATCTTGTCACTTCCCATTTCTTACACACAGCATCTCAGTTTAGCTCCCTAGCAGGGAAAACACAACCTGCCCCAGTCAGTGCTGGGAGTGGCACCAGGGGAGCGGTAACCAGCAGCAAAAAGGTCATGGAAATCAAACTTTAGAGAGCTGAACACATCCTTGTCAGCTCTTGGGCCGCTCCCACCTTTCCCCAATCTTTCCTGCAGCTGCACCTGTCTGGTTCCCACCTCCTCCCAAACCAGCCCAGGATTCCACCTGGGACATCTTCCCCAGGTGCCCTGTTCCCTTGCTATGGGTCTTGCCAAGGCTCTCCCAGCAAAACCGTGGCACAGTCCCCTCCAGCTTCTTCACTGGTAGCAGCTGGTGGTGAGGGGTGCTGTGGTGGGTGGACATAGGGCTGTGGTGGGCTCTTGGGGCTGCGGAGGGCAGACATGGGGCTGTGGTGGTCAGACACAGGGCTGTGGTGGTCTCTCAATGCCTCCTGCCCCCCCAGAGCACAGGCTGCCTGGCATGGCCATCGCCATGGGCATGGTGGCATATGCCACATTCCTTCCTGCTCTCCAAAGCACAGGGAAGGTGTGGGGGAGATCCATTAGGACACTCTTTCTGAAGGATGCAATTCCACGGTGCAGCGCAGAGGGGGAGATGCTGGGCAGAAGACCTGGGGGATGCATTAGGGAAGGAAGGCGCGCGTTCAGTCCGGCTGGTTGCTTTCCTCCAGCCGTTTGTCACATCTGCAGCAGGAGAGGATGAGCTCAAGCAGCCCCGGCACTCCCCAGCACGGCGAGAGCAGCTCACGCAGCTGGACGAGGGCCAGCGCCAGCCGAGCCCCGAGCCCCAAGCCCGTCCCTGCACGGGGACAGTGCTGTTCCGAGCCCTCCCGGACACCAGCACGGCGGGCCAGGCTCCACTGCCCTCGCAGGGCTTAGCGAGCCATCTGCTGTGTCCCCTCGTGTCCATCTTGGCTTGAGTGCGTGTTCCACGGACCGGTGGCCGTGACACCCAGGCTGGAGCTGGGATCCTTCCAGGGCACACGGGGGTGGGACAGGCGGGAGGAGCGGCCACGAGCCCGCCGCGCTCCCGTGGCATTGCAACTGAGGACAGCTGGGGGCTGTGCCAGGACACGGGGACATCCTGGCAGTGCTCGTCACTCAGGCACACCGGGAAGGGTTGTTCCCGGACCACCGAAGCATGTCAGGCTGGGACACCGTGTCCACCTGTGCAGAAACACTGTCTGTGGAGCACAGCCCAGCTCTCCCCTGCAGCAGCTTCAAGGAGCCAGGGGGAAATCCTCTGCCGACCCAGTCTGATCCTAACCAGATTCTGCCTTTGTCAAACACCTTCCGCTTTAGACTGAGGAATCGCAGATCTTCTGCCTGAAGCATCCCTCGCAAACGCCTTTCCCTACACACAAACAGTGAGTCCTGCGGGCGGCGAGCAGAGCCACAGCTCCCCGGGGTGCAGACCCCCCGGCACCCAGCACCCCCAGCTCGGCGGTCAGTGGGGCCTGCTCTGCGCTGCAGGACATCGGTGGGGCCATCGAGGCAGTCCTGGCTGGCCTTTCCCAGGCGTTCTCACACGGTGCTGCTGCTGCCCCAGCTCCTGAGTGCCACTTGCCACGTGGCCCTGCAGCCTGCGCTGCAAAAGGTGCTGTTAAGGGGTGTGTCACCAAATGCCTGAGGGACATTACTGCCTCACCAGGGTCACCATGGTCTGATGCCAGCAGCAGGAGCCGGGGGGTCAGGCTGTATCCCAGCCCAAGCGTGGCTGACCGCATGTGCTCAGCTCACCGCATCCGTCCTGTGCCTCCACGAAGGCTCCGCGCCCGCAGCCCGCTCTCACCGGGGTGTGGAATCGGCAGCCCCCAGCCCCGTCCGAGCCCCCATGGGGGGGAAGGGGCAGAGAAACAAAGTCATTTATATAATGTATCTCCCCGCTGAGCTCCTAATGGCTGGCGCTTTTGTTCTGCAGTGGCTGCCTGGCTGTGATGGGCAGGAAGCCGCAGTCTCCCTTTGTTCCACGGCCTTATTCAGCAATTTAGATCCATCATAAAAATCAAATATGCATGTTGCAATCGCCTTGCGTAAAACAGCTTCAATTTTCGCCTTTCTTTAATTGAACTCCATGGGAGAAAGAGGCAGGGCTGGGGAGCAAGGGGCAGCAGGAGAAGCGCTTTGTGTTTTTGTTCAGCGGGCTGTGAAAATGGGTAGTAATGAAAATACAGAATTTTTATCTTTGCCTCATTATTAAAAAAAAAAAAAAAAAAGGCCAGAAATCCTTGATAAGGCCTCCCTGGCAGAGGACAGCCTGTGGGGGAGCAGCCTTCTTTTCCCTGGGTTGTGGGGATGACAGGCTCAGCGGGGCTGGGGGATCAGGGGTGGCCCTCAGCATCGTGGCAGGAACTGATGGCAGAGCTGGGAGCTCCATGCTGCCACAACACACAAGGCTGAGCTGATATACCATGCCTCTGCTCCTTCTATCCTTCCAGCATGCCAAGGTGCTCTTCTGTTGCTGAGAGCAAACACATATCCTTAAAAATTTTGCCAGCACCTCCCTGCACTGCTCCCCCAGCGGCCCTGGGCACAGGTCCCTGGCGCTGGGTGATGGCTGTGTGCTGAGCCCGTCCTGCAGGTGCTGAGGCATCGCTGCAGAGAAGTGCCAGGGTTGTTTTGTCTCCACTCACCCCATGCCCTCCCCACAGCCCCACGGGGTGAGAGGGTGACTTCCAGGGACAGAGCCAGATCCTGGGCTTCGGAGCATGCTGGCAGAAGAGTGGACACGGGTTTCTATCTTGCCTCCACCTCTCTGTGAGATGGGGACTTCCTGGGAGCAGCTTCTTGGGAGCAGAGCACTGAGAGCTGCTTTGCCTTGCGCCGTCCCAAAAGGAAGGCCCTGAAGCGATCAGGGGAACTGGCTGGTGTGTGCCAGGGACCTTCCTGTGCCACAGTGAACCTGCCCTGGCAGAGAGGACCTTTGCAGGTGTCCTTCCAGAAGCTGTCTGCCTGCCCAGAGCCAAGTCCCAGCCTCACAAAGCCTGGCAAGGATGGGGCAAAGCAATCCATGGTCTCAATCCTGTGTTTGTCCCCTGGGCCCTCCCTGACTGTGGGCACACAGGGGAACCCCTTCCAGCTGCTGCTCACTGGGGCATGGCAGGGCCGAGGGACACATGGCAGGGCTGGTCATGTCCCGTGTCTTTCTCCCTCATTGTGTGCGCTGATCATGGTGCTGCTGGAGCAGGAGGGACACGATGTCACACAGTGAACACTGGATTGCTGCTTAAAAACCAACAGGCACTGCTCTGCCAAAACATTGAGCATTCCACACACACACCAACCTGATTGTGGGGGGAAAAGAGGCTTTGCCTTCTCTCTGCCCTAATGATAATTTTCTGACAATTCTGATTTGGCACTGACCTTCCTTGCCCTCCCAGTGTGCCCAGCTCTGTGCCTTGGCTGTGGCAGGGGCCAACCCCGCTGACCCACTGCTGCAGCCACAAAGCTGTGCTGGGGTGGCACCAGTGGCTCGGGGAGGGTGGAAGCACTGGGGCAGGAGGGTGTGGGCACTGTGCACAGGCGCACGTGTGTGCATGCGTGTGTGTGTGCATGTGCGTGCCTCTGTGTGTGCCTGTGTATACCCAGCCTGGCCAGCAGTGGTTTGGCTGAGAACCCCCTCCCCCATGCTGAGAAAAGACCCTTTTTCTCTGTGACAATTCAATATAATTGAAAGTTTGCTTAGGAAAGAGAGTCTTTTTAACAGAACATGCTCACAGCTGAATCGATATGAATTATACGGCACAGAAGATGCCTAGGGTATTAAAACATTAATTAAGTAACATCATGCTCCCATCTAACCAAGAGCACAATACCGTTTATAGGTACCGCTGTCTGTTCTCGGGGGCAGTGTGAAGTCTCTCCTCTATCACCGCAGAGGCTGTGGGAGACCTGGAGATCCTTTGGCTGTGGCTTCTTCATAGCTCGGGCAGGCGCCGTCCCTTGGAATGGGACAGTGGGCACAGCCGGGTGCCCCCTGCCCCGTGGTCCTGTGTGGAAGGGGCCCCGTGACCACACGGCTGGGTCTGTCATTTCTGTGGTGCTGCCGCCCCGCTGCCACCTGTGCCCCGCTGGGGGGTTGGGGATGACCAGCCAGGTCCTGCTGGGGACAAGCCACCGGAGCCAGCACCACATGGCCCTGCCAAGGGGTCGTGACCTTGACTCCTGGAAGGTGCCAGCAGCTCAGTACTGACCTGCCCTGGGGAGCCGAGCAGTGGCTGTGCCCATGCAGCAATGGCTGGATTAGCTCACATCAGCCCGGGGACTAATGCACTGATTCTGCAAAACACCAAAATAGAAAGTCATTGGAGTGAAATCAGTGTCTTCACCACATCCCCTCTGGCAGAGCGTTAATTAAAATGACTCTCTAGTGCTTTAGATCATCAGGTGTACCTTGTTAACGAGCTTGGAACAGAGAACCAGCTCCACACTGAAGTTTAAGCACTCATGGAGTTAACCCTTCACCAGTGCTGGCACAGCCTGGCCCAGTGGCAGTTTCGCAGCACATCCATGTGTGTTAGGGATGTCTCAGCAGCCTTCCAATGTCACTCAGCCAAGGCGTGAGCATGGGACCCTGCCTGGATCAGTGGGGACCTGGCTACAGGAGTGGTGTTGCTGCAGCCGCTGCACTGTGCCGGGGATGAGTTCCCGGGGGTGTACCGGGTCCCTCCGGCTGGAAATGCAGCTCCAAATCCATTGGCAAGGCAGGTCCTGCTACGGTTGTATAAATTTACAAGCATTTTTTGGCCTGTAAGAGTGCACTAGTGAGAGCTGAATCTCTTTTGAGGTGATGGCAATGAAAGGTCATTAAAAATCACTCCCAGCCTTCTCTTACCAGAATCACAGCATGGAAAAACCTTTTTATTCCTGTCAGAGGTTTGCACAATTCCCACGGATGGGCTCCTCTGAGCAGGATGCTGCACAGAGGTTTTTAGTTTGCAGCTTGTGCAGCTACTCGAGGCCATTTACACCTTCCTGAACATAACGAGGCACTTCCTCAAGCGTGGCTGTTTTACAGTGGAATTCAACCCAGGAATAAATAGCAATGTTATATAATAAACTTACAAAACGGCTGATCTAGGAACAGCAGAGATGTTAATGCAGCGCAGTGCGAACACCAGCAGCGGGAGGGTCACATTGGCGACCCTGTCACTGCCGCAGTCCTGTCTGCCTGTTAAGAAGGCAGGATGGAGTTTTCCTATTAATAAAACCCCAGCCAGCTGAGAGACAATCCAGATCTCCATCTGTTTAGGCTCATGCCAGAAGAACAGTGCCCAAGCCAGGGCCAGGACCGGGCAGCCGGGCCAGAAGCGAGTTCCAAGAGTCCTGAGCTGCAGTGTGTGCAGGTGCACTTGCCACCCTGGGCGCCCACGGAGCACCTTTCGAGGCTGCTCCTGGGGCAGGGGCTGGGGCAGATACGCCACAGCATCCAGAATCATGGGGGCCTTGGTGATTTTGACACACTTTACTTTGTAATTCATGGCCTGTGGAGCCCAAGTGAGTATGAATGTTAACCAAAGAATGCCCCACACCCCCGGGAGCTGCCGGATTTCCTCCCCATGCCCTCTGCTCTGCTGGACACCACGGAGCTCAGCCCCTGCTCCCGTGAAGGGGGAGGAAGCCCCTTGCTGTCCCGGCAGCTGCACCAAGGACACCCATACTGGCAGATGCTTGCCCCAACTGCAATGGTGGGTGTAAATTATTTATCACTCTAGTTATAAATTAGAGATGAGCTGTGGCCCCTGTGACTCCTTTTGGATGTGGTCCCTATTAATGAATTTCAAGCCTTTTCTGCTGCAAGGGGCAATTTTTGGCAAGAGAATTGTGTACTGAACACTCAGCAGTTCCTCTGGGTTCCCTCCCTGCTGCAGAGGGAGCGCAGCGAGTTGCCGCTTACCTACTTACCTGCATCTTCTTTCACATCAGCAGAAACAGATGTGATTTTTTTAGTTCACAGGTTTCAGGATGACCATCAAGGCATCGCACTTTCCCTTGAACCATTCACTACAGCACCACGCCCAGAATCCTTTTGCAGTCATTTCATAAAATAAATGCACTTTTAATGTCCTTTTCACACACGAAGCATCCCAAAGCTGCAGTACGGACGGCGCTGCTTGGTTCATCGCTTCCACTGGAACGGGAATTCACGGCATCAGCCCGGGCACTGTCGCCCTGATGTGGGGAGGGACGCGGACGTGCGTGTGCTGGCACGTGCGCGCCAGCGGTGCACGAGGACACACGTGTGCGGGCACGTGGCTCTGTGGCGGTGCCCACCTGCGCCGGGTGGCCAGCGCTGGGGCAGTGCGTGCGCCCTGCTGGGCCATGCCGTGCCACACCGTGCCACGCGGCACACACCCACCCAACACGGACCCAGCACCGCACACGCGGGACATCGAGACGAGAGCTTTTGCTCATTTTTTTTTAATGTATCACAATGAGCAGGAAACATACGTGATGAAATAGTTCCAAAGGAGTATATTCAATTACCATCTACAGTCAACTCAACTATGACAACAAAGTCTTTTGTGACAAGTTTTTTAAAGTTTTGAAAGTTCCATGTGGTTTGTTTCTGTCAGTTTCATGTATTTTGGTACAGTTTGAGATCAGCATTGTTACAGTAACAGAAAAGCTAACAAGACTACAGTATAGAAAAACACCAAGAACATCATTTTTGGTTTCACTTGCTCTAGTTTTTGTACATTGCAAAGGCTGTTCATAACCCTCTTCACCTCATTTATGCTTTCTGTTCTACCCAAACTCGCCCCCCCCCAAATAAAAACAAAAAAATAGTCAAAGTTTTGTTTCACAGTGGGCAGTATCAGCGCCAACCAACCGACCAACCACCAACCAAGCGACCGACCGACCGACCAACCAACCAAGCGACCAACCGACCAACCAACCAACCCAACTTCTGCTTCTATTTAAAAGCTTTTATTTTTTTTTAAAGCAAAATATATTTTGGTGAGCGTGCTGGCTGTGTCCACCCACCTTGTCCCCCACCAGCCCTGGGTGGCCCCGCACACCCCTGACGCTTCTCTTTATTCTCAATTGTATGAAACTTTGGCCATCTTCACCACTTAAAAAAGCTTTTTATTAAAAATAAAACAGAAACCCGCTTAATGCTAATTTTGAAGTGTTCTCCTCGTGCCCAGCCTGGCCCTGCTCTGCCGCTTGCTGGAAAGGCCACGCGTGGGCTGGGGTCGCTCCCGCGGCCCCACGGCTCTGGGTCGCTGTGGGCACGAGGCTGGCGCTGGGGTCCCTGCATCGGCCCCAGGCAGCCGGGCTGCGAGAGGAGGAGGAGGCAACCTCGCACTGAAATAGTCTCTAGAAACATTTAGAAAAAATACAAGGAAATGAATTTATAAAACCTTTTAGTGGGTGGGAAGGAGGAGGGGGAAGGAGGAGAGAGAAATTGCACTACGACCAAGCAATATAATTAAAAAACAAAACAAAACAAGACAAAACAAAAGGATTTCCAAAAGAGACCTTGCGGAACTGGACAGATAAAGCTTGTGTTAAACTGGGAACTGGCATCACAGAGAGAATCCAAAACAAAACAGAACAAAAAAAATTTCTATATGATACAGACAGAGTAACATACAACAGTTAAATGGCAAAAAATATATATATATATATATTTCATAGAATTACAAACAAGATAAAATAATGGAAAAAAAACTGTACAACTTTAGAATTTAAAAAATGTTCATCTCAAACACAGGGAGAAATACAAGAATTTCTGTTAAAGAAAACAGTTTGTTAAAACAGCAAACGCTCCATGGGTACGTGGTTCTGTTTTTGACACCTTATGCTACAGCTGGGTCCTGGGAGGAACATCCGGTGGTTCGCGCTTTAGTATCGACTACTTAGAAAACAATTAAAAAAGGAATTTGCACTGTGCATTAGCCTAGCCAGAAATATGTACAACAGTTCAGGATCTAGTCTTTCACCAAACTAAAACCAAAACTCCATAAAAATATAAGTGTCCCGCTAGAAACCGAACCCGCACTCGTCTCTCAGATGCTCCAGTCTCTCGCGGAGGTGGCGAGTGGCTTCGGCCCGGGGAGGAGCGGCCGGAGGCGGCGGGAGGAACCTGCGTTCACAGTCTTCGAAGTTCCCTTTTGAAGCAGGAGGAGGATGGTGATGGTGGGCAGAAGGCTCTCGTGCTTTTGGGTGGAAGAAACGGGGTGGAAAGAGGTTGTTTCTGTTGGCATTTGGCTACGGAAGGGAACAGCAAAGTATCTACGTCTCCAAAATCTACATTTTAGCAGCATAAAGTTTTCCTTTCAAAGTCTGGGCCAGTTGAGGTGCATGCGGGCCGGGGGGGCCGGGGGGCTCCGGGCCTCCCTGAGCCTGGCACCCGCTGCTGCCACGGAGAGATCTTGGAAAGAGAAACCTGCCTGGGGTGCACTGGGTGCTCGCTAAGAGTTGTCTCTCTGCTTGCAGAAGAAGCACAGATAACAACCTGGGTACGTTTTTTTTATTCTTTATTTAAACTTAGACTTGTTTGTTTAAATCAGAAACAAATTCTCAAGTAAAAAGAATCCTTTTTGCTCATTCTGCACCAGTGGTGAAGGGTATGTCTTTGGATTTTATTTAAAGCATGAATTTTCTTTAGAGAAAAAAATGTAACAAAACCTTTTTTTTTTTCAAAAGAAGGAACAGAGTGCAGCCTAATTACACAAACAGAACCGATGCTCAGAGGTCAGGAACAGAGTCTTTGAAGCATTTACAAAATGGGTAAAGGAAGAGGGGAAGAAAAAGAGGAGAAAAAAAGAGAAATGGAAAATAAGAATAAAATAAGTGCACAAGGGTAAAAGACATAGGTAAATCGCATGTATATGCCTTAAAAAGTTTCAAACCCCCAACAAAAAATATTCTGCAAGGGATCCTACTGACCCCCAAAACCCTTTGAACTTCTTTCTTTAGTTTTTATAAAATAATTATGCAACCACCCTCTAAGAAATGAAGGTAGCGACCATAAGTGGAAGATTACAGGATGGGGACGGGGATAAAGGTACAAAGGGGAGAAAAGCTCAGGCGAGTCGATGGATCGCAATCTATCTGTCTAGGAATGAACAAGACAACATCAAATGAGAAGCCGTCAGCTGGACCATACAAAAGCTAAATGTACACAAAAGGGTTTTTTCTTTTAAATCTACCATACTGCTTCAGTTCATTTCCAATGCAACAATCTACTCAACACCAAAAATGGTCATATCTATCATAAATACAGAAAGTCAGTTGTTTTAAAACTTATTTTTTTAAGCTCCAAGTCCTCAACACTCTTTGTGTGTTTTTTTTTTTTTTTCTGAAAAGTGGGAGTGCTTAACTTTTCCCCTTGGAATTGGCTTCAGCAGAAAAGCTACCCTTAAAATCCCCGAAAAGCTAAAGCAGTTCACATTGTTTTTCTCTTGAATACTTTCTGCCCATTTTAAATTAACAAAAAACCCCAAAAAAACCCAAAAAACAACAACAAAGAAAATCCTTTTCTGGAACAAAACCAAAACAAAACAAAACCCCCAAAACAAATGAAAGAAATTATATATATATGTATATATATATATATATATATAAAACAATGATTCTGAAAACAGAACAAAGTGTGAGCGATTGACCTGAGAATAAAAAGACATTACATTTCTTTTTTCTTTTAGCAAGCCATTGGTATCTGAATGCTAAGATAGCAAGAAATTTAAAACTGTCTCCAGGTGGGCTGCTTTCCCATACAGCGCTGCCGGGCTCTGCTGTGCTATCAACGGGGGATCAGACAGGGGCAATGTACAGGGGTGCGAGCTCCGCAGGCGCGAGGAGGCAGCACGGGCCTTCGTCTCCCAGACCAACAGTACCTTCAAGAGGACAAATGTAACAGATTTTTTTTTCTTTTTTAAAGTTTTATTTTATTAAAAGGAAAGGAAAAAAGAAATGTAAAACCCACCGGCATCGTTATATGGGAAAACAACCCACGCTTTTTCTTTTTTTCTTTTTTCTTTTTTTTTTTTTGGTTAGAAGCTTTGGAATTGCAGTTAGTCTATTTTTGAAATTGGTTTGTTATTAACTTTTTTTATTTAAATTCATTTTCATTGTTCATCTTCAAAGCTTACAATCTGAAGGTGTCCATTCCTACGCTAGCTAGACCACTGTCCTTAGGGCAGCCGGGGTCCTGGGGCCCCTCCGCCGGGCTCGCCGGTCCATCTGACTTTTGGCTAAGATCCGTGTCAGACTCCTCCGAATAGTCGTCTGTTGGCATCGAGGGCTGAACCCCTGAGGTGCTGCATGAACTTGAGGTAACCGTTGAAGATGAGGAGAGAGGAGGGAAAGGCGGCGGCGGCGGCTGCCCTGNGAGGTAGATGCGGTGCTGGGGTCGGGGGGGCAGGCAGAGTGAGGTAATAGACTGGGGTGCTCTTTGGCGTTTCTTGCTGCTCTTGTGATTGTTCGATGTTTGTGCGGGGCTGACTCGAGATGCTGACTGAGGGCTTCGTCCCCACACACCGTGCTCTCGCACGCCACGCACTGGTACGAGCCGCTGCCCTGGCCGCTGCCGGTGGGCACGTGAAGCACCATCTCATGCAGGTTCGCCACAGACTGGCCGAAGAAGCAGAGGGACTTCAGGTGGTCGCTGGCCGCCTCCTGGTCGCCGAAGCACGCTTGGCACTTGCGGCAGACCAGCTTGTACTGCACCTTTGGGACAATGAAAGGGTCGCAGAGCGAGTCTGCGCCCTTGCCTTCCGCTTCAGGCTCTTCTTGGGGTTTGGGCAGGAGGGGGGACACCTCGCGGGGTGCGTTCTTCTGCTCTTCTTGCTTGGGGGGTTCTTTGGCAGGGTCTTTGTCCGGGGTGGCAGCCCCCGTGGGGACGGGGGTTTGGCTTCCTTTGGGCTGCTGCGCTTTCTGCTGCTGCTGCTGCTGCTGCTGCTGCTGCTGCTGCTGCTGCTGTCGCTGCTGCTGCTGCAATGCCTCCTGCAGACTCTGCTGGTATTGCTGGTACTGCTGCAGCAGTGAGCCAGGAGACAGCCCCAGCAGCGCCTGTGACAGTGCGGGGCTGTAGGGGAACAGCCCCTCCATCCCGTACATGGGCTGCAGGTACCCGCTCTGCAGGGCGCCAGGGATCTGTGGGGCGTAGTACGGGGAAAAGCCGGGGACGAAGTAAGGAAGGAACTGGCTCGTCAGCAAGGTGGTGGGGTCCGAATTCAGGGCGGCCTGCAGCGCCTGGAGCTGGCCAGGCTCCACTGCGTACTCCATGGTGGGCAGCGGGGCCGCGAGGGTGCCTGCCGGTGCCTCCCCCTTTTCCTTCTTGGGCCCTGGCAGGGTGTCCCCCTTCCCCTTGGGTGCCTTCTCCTTCTCTTTTGCCTTCTCATTCTCCTTCTCCTTGCGCTGTGCGGGGGGTGGCTGCTGCGGCTGCGGCTGTGGGGTCGTAGCTGGCGGCTGCTGCGGGGCCACGGCCGCTGTGGCTTGTGCTGGGGTGGGTGAGCTCAGTGCGGCCGGGGGCTGTTTATTTGGTAATCCAGAGGTGGGGAGGCCGGGTGAAGGGACGCTTGTGCTGGGCAGGCCCATCAGGCTGGGTTTGGGAGAAGTTAAAGCTGCAAGAGGGAGAGAGAGAGGTGAAAAGTCACTTGGTGCTGGGCAGGCAGAAAGCACGAGGAGGGTGACCCCAGTCCACCCCAAAACTGCCCTGGAGCCTCCATCACCTCTGTATGAGGGCAGCGACCGGCCTGAGCTGGGGCGTTGCTGCAGCACAGGTCAGAGAGCCCGTCCCTGCTGCCGCTCACTCTGGAGAAGGGCTCTTGTCCCCCTTCACGGGCCCCGCACGGTGGGGACATGCCCCCTCAGCCCCCATTGCCTGCAGCGGCCTCGGTCGCACTGCTCAGTGGCACTGACCGTGTGATGGGGACACCCACCAGCACCCAGAATGCCCAGCACAGCTGATGTTTTACTGACTCCTCTGAAATTCCCAAATGATTAACACTCATGTCAGGATCTGCTCTAACGGGTCCTTGGGCCAAGGGACTCCGGCAGCAGAATGGTGCTATGCCAAAGGGTGGGAACACTCAGCACTGCTCGTCTTGTTAAAGTCCTCACAGATTGGGAAGCCCTGGTCATGGCAACCGGAGACTGAACAGGCTAAACCTAATTTATTTTGTCCCTATTAGGCTGATGCTCATGAATCCACAAACCTCTGAAGCAACCCCTTCCTTCCCTCCCTCTAATGTCAGGGGCTCTGGATGCTCAGCTTCTGAGCAATTCCAGAGTTTATGTGGTGTTCAGACATCTCTCTTGGGCATAAGCATTGTGTTTTGGGTGGAATTAGAAGTGTAGTGAGGCTTCCTCATTAAGGAGACAGATTAATGGTGGAACGTGAAGCTTGTCCTTCTTCCCGACAGGCGCAATAGCCACTAACAATACTGTCCCTGGTGCCAATTTCTGCTCTCACAGTGGCTGGGGGCGAGAGGAGTGTGGCTCCTGGAGTCACCTCCATTAGTCATGGCTGCTGCAGCTGGCAAATATGCTCCTGAAGAGGAACGTTTTGCTTGGCAACTCCCTTGATTCCATTTGGGGAAAAAAAACCCAAAATAAAGCTCCAGTGTCCCACTGGCACATTCCCCAGCTCCTGAGCAGGAATCTGCTCCAGGATCCACTTGCTGTAAAACCCACAAGCGAAACCTGACCTGTCCCTAACAAACCTGAGTCCCACCACTGCGGCGGGGGCTGCTCAGAGACCGGCCTGGGCAGGAACAGTGGCGGAGCCTGGAACCAGCCGTGGAGGCATGGTGACTTTTATTTTAGGCTGTACTGCCAAGGAGCTGAAGAAGGGCCATGACGAGGGTGGCTGCAGCTGGGAGGGTTCAGCCATGGCTGACCCAAACCCTTCTGAAACCCGTGTCTGCTTCTGACGCGGTGCTGAGACAAGAACGATTTGTGACGACAGGACAGGTATGGAATGAGGCTCCACACAGCGGCCCTGGAGATCTCAGATAAGGGCATGCTATGGATGGACGCCATCAAAATGGATGTTTCCCAGCTGAACATCCCTGAGAGGTTCAAGTGAAGGAGCAGGAGGTAATTCACAGCATTCCTGGATGCATGGCCTTATCTGCTCTGACAGGCCTGGAGCTGCCATGGCCTGACCTTTGGAGCTTTATCTAAAGGCCACAAACAGTCTGTTTGACTTTCTAAACAGTTCAGTCCTGTCTAGGCAGTCACTGACAGCATTTAAGATTCATCAGATGCAGTCCCATCTCCCCAGGATACATCCTGGGCTTTGGAGAAAAATAAAAGCAACAATATAGACTGAACTGCAAAAAAGTAATTTTAATTGTTGTTATAAATTTGGGGCACTAAGCAAACAGCGGCGAGCAACCTGCAATGTGGTGATGATATGATTTGCCAAAGAGATGCTTCTGGCCGAGTGCTCTGAAATGAGATCTGTGGTGAGAAGAGAAGGGTGACATGGAAAACCCCTCACATGCGCAGGGGCCCTTCAGACACATAATGAAACAAGGCCTTTGGATCACATTTTTTAGGTCACTGCTGGTCACTGAGCTGCACCTTCCACTACCACTGTTTCCTACATGGCTTAGACTGTCCACCTATACACAACGTACAAAGTAAAGGAGCATTCTCAAAAGATAAAGTCCAGTATCTGAGATTAGGCCACCCAAAGGATTATGACAAATTTCATTTTTATGTAGCATTGTTAAGAAAAATCTTACTAAAGTACCAACTAGATTTGTCCCACAACTACACCGTTGTTTGCTGAGGAGGTGCTTTCAGGTCATACCCAGCCATCACTCAAAACTGATCCATTGCTGCATCGGGATTTGTCCCAGAGGTCAACACAGGGACACATAAAGATGCTCTGGGCATCTGTCACCAGTGCTACCATGCACACCACATCTTTCCCTAGAAACAGTCTGGATTTTTGAACACTTGGGATGGCATCACATAAACTGAGTATCAAAAGGAAAGGAATAATGAATGGTGTATTCAGCACATTAGTCCTTCTGTTCCATTGGATAAATCTTCTATATTCCGCTCCCTTGAAGGACCTTCAGGATTTCTACACAAAGATATGCAGCATGTCTGGATGTTGCTCTAGTTCAGACTTTACTACAAAACTTCCTGAGTTCAGGAATTATAGATAAAATACCTACTGCTTTTTTGCTGTGAAGTCAACATGCTGAACTAACGGGCCAGGAATCCTGTTATCAGTCATTCCTGAGGGAACAACTGCTTGTGCTAGGTATGCACCCAGTGAAGGTGTGCCTAAGCAGGATAACACCTGTACCCACCTGTGTTGGATGGAGTGAAGCCAGGTAAGGATGGGCTGTTGAGGCCTGGGAGCAAGACTGGAGGGATGCCCTGTAGCGCTGGGTACGCAGCAGGAAGGTTCAGAGCTTGCAGGGGGGTGTTGTCAAACATGCCCTGCTGTTGAGCTGCCAGACCAAGAACTTCGTTGGCTTTTTTGATTCGGTCCAGCTCCTGCTGAGCCATCAACTGACGTACAGTAGCTGGGTCGAAATACTCCTTTTCCTTATCCAACTGACTTCCAATGGTTTCTTTAACTTTGGAGATATGCTGTTGAGAGAAGATATGGTCACGTACAGACAGTCGAGCGCTGTACTTGATGCCACACAAAGTGCACTCTGTTTTGGGTCCCTCGTAACTTGTTTGGTTTATACCAAAATGCTTGGCCATGCTGAGTTTTGACTTCTTCTCTTTTGCCCTCGCATTCTGGAACCAGACCTGAACAACTCTCTTTGGCAGTCCAATGTCATTGCCCAGGACCTCACACTCCAGCATGGTCGGTGTCCTGTAGTCATTAAAGCATGACTTAAGAACCTTGAGCTGGAGATTAGTCATCTGAGTGCGAAAGCGTTTCTGCCCGGGCCGGTCCCCGCTTTCGCCAGACTTGCTGGCTGAACCACTTGCACCAGGGCTGGGCGAGCAGGGGTCTGCAAGGCTGGAGGTTTCACTATAGTCCACGGTACCTTCATTGTCGTACTCTTTGCTGTAGAAGCTGGGAGCTGGGCTGACCAGGCCAGAAGACAGACGATCTTCATATTCAGACATTGCTATCATGGCTGCTTTAGTCAGACCTTCACTGGGTCCTGATGTGGATTTGGTTTCGGTTGCAATCCCTGTTGCACTGTCATTGTCTGCGTTCCCTTCGTCTCCTGTGGTAGTATCTGTGATTGCGGTATTGACAGAAGAGCAGTCATCGTTGTCCAGCTTTGTCTGGTCAAAGCTCAGATTGACTGAGGACATGGAGGGACTCTCGAAGTCTTCAATCCCTTCCACCTTAATGGAGGATGGACTCAGCAGGGTTCTAGGTGACAGTTCCATACTCTTGTTCACCGGGGAGAGGGGAACGCTCTGTCCATCGCTGCTAGTTGGCGGCATGTGGGAAAAGCTGGCTCCATCAAAGATGTCTCCTTTCATCTGGAGTCCCCCGTCGCAGTCTAGAAGCATAGCAGACAGCGTCAGGTTGTACCCAGCTCGCTTGGCCTCGTGCCAGTGACGGGATCGGATATGAGCTTCCAGAGCTGTCTTTGCTTTAAAGAGAGCTCGGCAGAAGGGACACCGTCTGTGGGCTTGGGCAGGCCCCACAGCTCTGAACTGCCCCTTCCTCTCTCGTGCACGGGTGTTCTGGAACCAAACCTGCACCACGCGCTTCTTCAAGCCCACTTCATGTGCAATGTGATCCAGCATCTTCCGTGTGGGGTTGGAGTCGAGCAAGTATTTCTGGTACAGAATTTCCAGCTGCTCAGGGGTAATGGTTGTCCTTAGACGCTTATCCCTTTGGGGTTCTTCTCCCCCAGTCCCACTGTCATTCTCTCCAGGGCTTGCACTGGCCTTTTCCTCCAGCTTTCTCTTCAGCGTGTTCATGGTGGATGTTGGGGTCGATGGTGAGGTGGCTGAGCTTGCTGGAATCTGTGGTAACGTTCCAGACAGCAGCTGGCTTGCCAGTAGTGGATTACTGGGATCAAAAAGCATGAATGGCATATCCAGTGTTCTGTCCAGGAATGGGGGGTGGATAAACTGGTTCTGTGCACTCAGGAAATGGAGCTGCTGATGCTCCTGCCAATGCTCGAAGGAAGGAAATGCCAGTTTACACTGGTCACACTGGTATGGGATTAGCTGAGGAGGTAGGTTTGCCAGCTGCTGAGGGGTGGACGTGTGAATCGGTTTGAGGGAGAGGTGTGAGAGCTGAGATGGACTTGGACTTGACTGTGACAAGGAGCACTGAGGGGGCTGAGGAGGAGGTGGCTGTTGCAGCGAAGAGGGGGAGGATAACTGTGAAATCTTTTGGTGTGCTGAACTTGTCTTTTGTTCTCCTTGGTCCTGTTGCTGCTGAGACTCTTGCTTTGGTTGCACTTGCTTCTCTTGGGTTTGGTTTTGCTGTGTACTTGGAGGTTCAGACTGCTTTGGTTTCTCATCTGTAGCTTCTACTTTAGAACTAAAGGTGGAGGAATCATCTGCCTCTGCCGTGAGCTGCAGAAAAGCTGAGGAGGTCGCATTGGCTGAAGATGTAGGTGTGCTGTAAGCTTGTGAGGGCATCGGTGTGCTGCAGGAGGAACTGGTTGGAGTCAAGAGCTCTATTGCATCCATAGAGTCTTCGTTCTGGCTATCATCCTGTCCATCCTCATCCTCATCTTTGTAACAAAGCTTTTTCTGGTGTTTAATGAGATCAAAAATGCGCTGAAAGACCAGACTGCACTTTTTGCACTGGTAGTTCAAGTTGCTTGTTCTAATGTACCTGTCATTTGTGAGCTCCCGTCGCTCCCCATCTTTGCCTTCTCCCTGATTCTCGTAGTTTTTCCTAGCTTTCTGACGGGCATTCTGGAACCATACCACTATAACACGTGTCGGGAGGTTCAACAAGTTAGAAAGCTGCTCAAATTCATCATCCTTTGGGTAAGCATTGGCATCAAAGAAGTCTTGCAGAACTCTGAGTTGGTAGTCAGTAAAGCGTGTTCGAGAGGACCGCTTGCTTCCCCAGTACTCCTGCTTTTGAGGCTCTGGAGAAGGAGGCCGTGAGTCTATCTTCAGCTCTTCCAGGCTGGTAATGGGAGGGTTGCTGAAGTTGTACGGGGAGTCCTTGTTGCGCTGGCGCTCCTTGAACAGGGTGTTTCTGAACCAGTGCTTGATCACTTTCTGGGGCAATCCAGATTTGTCTGCCATCTCTTTGATCTGTTCCTCACTTGGGGAATTGTTAATGTCAAAATACTGCCGAAGGACTCTGAGCTGGTCATCAGTGATACGCGTTCGTGGCCTCTTGTTCTGCTGCTGCTGGAGAAGGCTGGGGTTGAGCTGATGCTGGTACAACTGGGCCAAGTCGGCGGGCAGGGGGTCTACGGGGCCCAGCTGAGGCGGCAGCTGTGCTGGCAGTGTCTGCAGGGGCATGGTTTGCATCATGAGTGGTGAGAAGATGGGGAGCTCCATAGGCATGGAGAGCTGGGTGAGTGGCACAGATGGCTGGGCTGGTGCGATGGTGGGAGAGGTGATCGGTGGGGCAGAAGTAGGGATGGCAGGGGCAGCAGCCGGCTGAGGAGGAGCTGGAGGGAGCGGAGGGGGGGGCGGTGGAGGNTTCTCTGTATTGTTTGGCAAATCTCTCTAACTGCTTAAAGGGAAAGTAATGTTGGTGAACGTGCTCTTGGTGGCTCTTCAGGATGAGGATGTTTGAGAAGAACTTGCCGCATGTATCGCACTCCAGCTTTTCCAAATTCTCACCTTGCTCTGTCTTCCCATTTTTCTTCTGCCCCTTTTGCTTGTTCTCGTTGTACTGAATGACGAGCTCAAAGCCGAAGTTTTCCAGCAAGGCTTTGGTGGCGTTGCCCCTCGCGTCGGAAGCAATCCGTGGAGGCAGTATGGAGGGCTCTGAACTGCTGCCTGGCACAAAGTCCTTCTTCTCTTTGGGCTTTAAGTTATCGGGAAGAGACTCCTTCAGTGTTACATTATTGTCTCCTCTCTCTGCGCTTTCCCTTTCCCGTGGGGTTTCTTTATCTTTCTCCTTCACTATGGATTTATTCTTCTTCTCTGAGTGCTGGCTCTGCTGTAACAGGACGGAGTGGGGTTGTGACAAGGACAGCTGACCTTGCTGCTGCTGCAAGAGCTGTGGATGGCTTTGCTGAGGGAGCTGAACTTGTGCCTTCAGGTCCTCCAGCAAACTTGGACCTGTCCCAGTCAATGTCAGTGCACCACTGGTGACAGGCAAACTGACTTCTGGATTGAGCTGGAACTCAGCACTGGGGATGTAGAATGGGAACAGAAGATGCTGCTGCTGCTGCAGCTGCAGAAGGGTCTCAGTGGTCATCGGAAAGTGCGGCAAAAGTGCTGGGTTGAAGAGCTGGGACTGCAGGAGAGCAGCCTGCTGCTGCAGCTCCTGCTGCAGGTGGGCCTGGACCTGTGCCTGTGCCTGTGCCAAGGTTTGAGCTTGTTGCTGCTGCTGCTGCTGCTGTTGCTGCTGCTGCTGCTGCCTGGATGCAATCATGTCTGCCAGCTTCTTGCGGTTCACCTCTTTGGGCTCCGAAGGGGAGGAGATGTTAGTGCTTACAGCGTTACCCAAGGGAGGAATTCCCACACTGTCACTGGACACCTGGTTGAGCAGGCTGGGAATGGGAGTGGTGCCTGAAGTGCTCGTGCTGGTGGTTGCAAAAGCATTGCTGTTGCTGGCACTCACAGGGCTCGGTGTGGACGAACCCAGGGAGAGGCTGCTGCTGCTGCTGCTGTTGCCGGCTCCGTTGCTGCTGCCACCGGCCGCCTCCAGCTTGGCCGCACGAGCCTTGGTCTGATGCAGGACAGACCTCATGTGGATCTCTAGAGTCGAGCTCTGGCTGTAGGCCACGTTGCAGGTGTTACACTTGAAAGGTTTGTTATCTGGGCTGCTGGTAGGCTCAGGTTGCCCAGTAGCAGACTCTTGGAGGGCTCGTTTCAGTTTATGCAGATGAGAAACGGAATTGTAATGGACCAGGAGAATGTTCTTCTGCGTGAATGACTCCTTGCAAACTGTGCACTTGTATGGGCGAGATGGATCTAGAAATTTCTCCATAGTGAAGTTAGGGCCTTTCCTGAAGGGTAAGGCCCTTTTTGGTTCTGAGCCAGAGTCCTCTTGCACCGACCCCGAATCGCTGCCTGTTGGGCTCTGCTTATCTTCCAGGTCACTCTCCTCTTCCTTATCTTCCTCGACTATTATTGTGTGGTCCTCGGCAAGCGAGGGGTCACCCATAGTGAGGAGGTCCCCGTTGACCAAGAGACCACCATACAGCTGCTGAATATCAGCCTCGCTCAGCTCCAGGTGGCTGGTTTCCAGGTGCTTCTTCAGAGCCTGGAAGGTTCGGAAGCTGCGCTGGCAGAGGCAGCACATGGTGGCTGCCCGGATGACGTGGTACTGGGAGTGGAGCTGCAGCTTCTCAATGGTTTTGAAGGCCAGGCTGCACTGGTTGCAGCGGTACTTGTAGACGTGGCGGTCAGAGACCGGCAGCTGAGGCCGCTTGGCATGGACGTCGTTGAAGTGTGTCTGCAGGGCTGCTGAGCTCTTGAACACTTGGCTGCAGCCCTTCTTCCAGCACAGGAAGCCAGAGTCCTCCCGGGCAGCACTCGGATCAGCCGGAGTGGGCTTGGGGTCCCCACTGTGCTCTGTGCTGTCCGATGGCAAAAGGGTCTTCCCCACATCCTCAGAGATCTCTGTGAAAACAGAATTAGAGCAAACCCAGATATTACACCAGCACACCATAGCAGATCAACACCCCCTTACAGTCCTGAATACTCTGTGGTTTTTAATCTCCTACACGACAAGTATTTCTAAGATTTCTCCTCTATCTTCATTCATTTGTTTCAATACCAGCCCATTAACCTCATCATGGCCCATTGCATAAACCTACACAATTTACTTCCTTGCCCACTTTGAATATCTGGAAATTATTCACACACACATCCCTTAGTGCATTTATCACCTTCAATTCTCCCTTTCAAGCAAAAGCCATGCAGCCACCTCTGTCTTCACAGTTCCTTTTTGATGTCCTGCCTATTTTTGAAAAAAAAAGGCTCATCAAACTGAACACAATATTTGAGTCTTGGTACTATCAAAGAGAGGATTAACAGGAATGAAACTGGTCCCTGACCAGGTGATGGAGCTGAGGGAGTGGTTAGGACCATGGACCTCATTGACCTGCACTCACCAGACTGTTTCCCCAGCTCCTCTGTGCCCGAGTTCCCATCCTTCTCTGGAGCAGCTGCTGGGAGGAACATGCTGCTGGGCATCATCACCTCAGGGGTTGTCACCTAGAGACAGGGGGAAAAGACATAGGGAGAGGAAAAACACAGGAAAATATTTTAAACATCTTCAGTGGCAAAACTAGACATCGGTATTGTGAAGTCAGAGGCGTCATTTTTCACAGCTCACTGAAGACTTGTATTTATTAGACAAAGCTCAAATCAGTCAAAAGTGTTTCTACAGTTACATTCTGGACATAATTAGCAGTGCACACTTGAAGAATAATCTTATTATTAATATTTTTCCTTTATGTGGAATTCAGACTTTGATCACTGACAATGTTTTGTCATGGGCTGTGAAACTTCTTGTGCAACCAATTAGGTAGATAAGTTGAAAGGCCCACCTTAAGCTGCTGAAAACATAATAAGGCCCCTAATTAAATCATACCTAGTAAAGTACACTGTAATCTTGAACCAGGGAGCATTGCAGCACTGTTTTCAAAGTGTATCGATGCAGGGAAAGGAGGGGCATGAGAAAGAAAAGTACAAATAAGGAGAGAGGTGACAAAGGAAAGGATGAATAAGGAAGGACTAAAGAGAAAGCAAATTGTGAAATAAAAAGCTTTTGGTAACCCTTTCCTTGCTCTGACTGATGCGTTCCTTTTGCTCCTCTTCAAGTATTTGGCTAGATCCTGCACCAGCAAAACCAGTGCAGTGCTGGCACACCACCGCTTCTGAAGAGCTGGAGAATCTGCATGGCTCAGCTGGAGGCTGTTTGGAAGAGCCAAATGCATACACTCATCCTTGTTCTGGAAAACTGTTTCTTTGGATATACCTGGTCACAAACCATCTCACCACCAGCCTGCACATGGCTGGCATCAGATGCAGGACAATGAATGTCCTTCTGAATGTCTAGAGCCAACGTCTCACACTGCTGGAACGCTGCCTCACGGCACCAGGACAGACAGACCTCTGTCACTGTCACCATCCCTGTGTTTTCCAGCACAGGGCTGCCGGTGCTGGTCAATGCCTGTGGCAAGCGAAGACTCCTTTACAGCCTCGAGCAGCTGCCCACGCCACCTACACCCAGGGAGCATTCCCCTTCCACCAGGTGGTCTGGTGATGCCTGTGGTGCTCCTGCTCCCAGCCTCCCACTGCTGGGAAGGTGAGGCACAACTAAACGCTCCCATTCAGGTGTGAGGCAAAACAAGCCTCTCCATCCTTCTGCTAGATATGGAGAGGGAATCTGAACCCTGGATTTCAGGAGAGAGAATGTGTGTGGCGGCTGCATGCCATATACCTGGCTTTCCGCACAGCCAAGGACCACAAGGCTCTGAGTGAACTGCAGGAGATAGGAGCACACCTGTGGTGAAGCTGAAGCTCATGGAAAATCTCAGGATGAAATGGTGGCACAGAAGTGGCTGCAGAGCCGTGAGCTGAGCTGTGAGGGACACAGAGCTCCCTCCCCTTCCTGGGCCAGCCAGTGCACGGCAGTGAGTGCCAGGTCCCATGGAGCAGCAGAGAAGGCAGCTGACATATCCCAGGAGGGGAGCTGAGCACACCGAACTCATTCCACGTTCTACTCTAAATGGAAGCGTCTGATGGCTGTGGGTGGTGGGTTGGGAGACGTGAACGGTCACAGAGTAATTTCCAGTAGCTGGGCTTGGAGGAGGGGGACGAGCATGGACGCCGAGAAGGGGAGGCAAGAAGAAACCATCCCTCTCAGCTCTAGCAGCAGGAAGAGCCTGCTTTCCTAGGATCTTTAGGAATTATGAAAAATAAATCACGGGAAATTAAAAAAAACCCCAACAGAGTAGAAAAAGAATAAAATTATCTAACACCTCAGCTGCACATCATTATAGAGCTGTGGCTTTTCATAGGCGTTACAGTACGGCAGCCGTCCCCACCACCACGCTCAGTACGACGGATCAGTAATTGTTTTCATACACTTTAATTAGAAAAACTCAGATGGCTATGAATAATAATGGAAAAGAGAGACTTTTGCACTTGAAAGGTTGAAGTCAATCAAGTGTGAATGACGGCAAAAAAGAAAAAAAAAAGACACCAATTCATCAGGCCTCTGTTGTCTCGCCGCGTCTTTAATCATAATTCCTGATTGGGATTCAAGAAGGCAGTAAGCAGCGGTTCTTTGTCTGCCTTCACCTTCCGTCAATTAACTCTCCCCGAAATATAATCATCAACCTCACATGCTCCTCTGCATCTTAATCTGGGGCTCCAAACCTGTAAGTCCTGCCCTATATGTGTTTAAGTAATTACCTTTATCTACCTGCATCTCCACAGCCACCATTCCTTCCCTTCCTTCCATCCTCCCTCCACCACAGGAAAGGAAAAAAAAAAANAAATTGCTACAGGCACAAAATTCCCAAAGGGAAACAGAAAAAAAGCTTGGAAAAAAGTGCAGGGAACTAGAAATTCTGGGTATGGATGTGAGAACTGCGGCGGTGCAGCCATGGGCTGGCCTTGGGGAGCAAACCACTGGAAACAAGGCACTGGTCAGCAAGTGGACCCATTCTAGTCCTCTGGCTCCATCCAGGCTGCTCCTGCCCCTTTCCTACACCATGATCGAGGGCAGGACCCTCCGTCCTTTCATCCCCATGGACCAGCCCTGAGCAGGTGGCAAAGATACAATGAGTGCAAATGGGCTGCACATCCCAAACCACTTTGCACTGACACGGAATTCCAGACTGCCTTTTTTGAAGGGTTTGTCCTTTTACACTGCAAAAACATCCGGGGACATCTCATTTCCTTGGACCTGCAGAATTCGCCTTACATGCTGAGGCTGCTTTTCATATAAACCAAGAGTGGGGGCACGATGGGGCAGGAAGGTGCGGTGGACCACGGCTCCCTGGCAGGTGAGACGGGAGCAGTGCTCTGCGACACAGCACTTTGTACGGCAGAGGTATTTCACGGCATTAACTGTTTCGGTGATCGAAAGGAGTGTGTTTATCTGAAGCACAGCCCGTATTAGTGCGTGCGGCTGTCAAACGCTCTCCACCTCCCTCTCACCTGCACAGGCGATACCTGGTGTGTCATCCTGGCATCCCTCCTCAGCTTGGCAATCCCTCCCCCTTCCTTGATTCCTGTCTGCCTGTTTCAATGTCTCCAACACTGTTCTACAACGACAACACATCAGTCACTGTGAGCCATTACTAAAACACAACCCTCCAGCTGTGAGTTCAACAAATGTGGTTTGCCTCCTCCCTTCCCTTCTCCTGTTCATACCTGTTCTTTTCTGTCTAACACCAAACTGTACCCACTGTGTGGCTGCAGCTACCATCTCCTGGCCCACAAGTCACCAGCAAAGCTGACTGCAGCATGGCACCTCTGTCTCGGTCACCCCAGATCCACCCCTGTGCACAGCCTGAGCACCATCCCCTGCAGCTCCGATGGGTCCCTCTAAGTTCTCCTGCTGTTACCGGACAGAAGGTCCTTAGAGGATGGGAAGTTGCTGGACAAGCCTCTGCTTCCAAGGACCCTGCCTTTAGGGTGAAATTCAGATCCCTTCAGCAGATAAAATGTCTTTGTGACGATGAGATCCACGGAGAGGCAGGCACACCCCACTTCGGTGGCCATTTCTATGGACACAGTGGCCCAGCGAGGACTGTTACAGAGCACCTGAGGGCTGACGGGACAGGTCTCCTGCCTCCCTGCCCCACCAGTATCCACACACCCTGACACCTACAAACCTGTCACCCCTCTGCAGAACAACCAATGGGCCCACTCCTCACTGGTGACAAGCTCCAGCAGCGATAAGCACAGCTCCTGCCACCACCAAATGTACTGGATTTTTAACAATTAACTGCAGAGCTGCTTGTGTGCAGGGCTGGAGGCTCAGAGCCCAACACCCATCAATATGACACCTGCATATCACTGACATGCCCAAAAAATTACTCTTGGCCGGTGTGAGCAGCCAGCTCCCCTCACACTGCACCTGCCTGTGCTGACTGTCCACGGACACCAAACGAGGGGACATCTCCTCTGAATATACCCCAAAATGCTGAAATCATGTGGCTCTGAAAAGAAAACCTCTAGAAGAGGTCTGAGCAGATACATCACTGTCCCCATGTCTATGAAACCAGGGGAAATACAGACGGGAGGGAAGGTTCCCCACCAGACAAAGGAGGTAATTTCCATTACAAAGAGAGAGAGAGAGGGTGCTGGAGTGAAAAGCTTCATTAGACTCCGAGAGGCAAAGTGATGGCAGTATACCAAGGTCACTTCTAATTTAGACCATCTAATTGGCAAACATGGCTCCAAATGGCTATCATCTCACAGGGCTCAGAATTAATGAAGCCCGATTATTTTCATTACCTTCATCCGAGATGGAGAATGAGACACAGAGTGAGAGGGAAAGGGGGGAGAGGGAGGGGGCGAAAAGGAGGGAGAGAGAAAAATTGAGTGACAGCAGAAGGGAGAGAGCAATAAGAAAAGACAATGGGAAAGAGGGTAAAAATGTAAAGATAGCAGGAGGGGGAAGTGAGATGCTAGGGATGGGCAGGAATGACTCCTGGAGCAAGGGAGAAAAGAAAAAGATGGAAAGATGGCTGCAACACTGGGAAGATGCCCTAAACTGAGGAAGAGAAAGCTGACAGCAGAGATGACGAGACAGAAATGTGCAGAAGGATAAGGCTGGCTGCAGGAGGAGGGAGAGCTCCCGCTCCCGGAGGCTCTTGGGAAGCCATCCTCTCTCTCAGCTCCAGCCCATCAGTCTTGTCAATCGCCTGTGTGGGCGAACTGCACTTCACCCTCATTATGGGGCCCCACGGAGTCCAATGAGGCCCAAGCAGAGGCTGCGATGGGAAAGATGGTGCCTGGCCCCGCTCAGAGAGGCTGAGATGCCACAGAGAGAGAACTTGGCTACGTTCACCCACCAGCCCCACGTAAGGGAAGCTGCAGGACGTGGGGGGACAGTGTGAGCCCCAGCCCCTGTCCCTGTGTGGCACCGGGGCACGGCATGCGCTCCGTTCCTCAGGCAGCCCCGCCAGCCCCTGTCCCTGCGTCGGGGCCAGTGGGAGGACGTGGGGGTCCCACGGGACAGCCAGCCCGGCTGCTCGCTGATATGAAAAGGAGGGAGCACGACCAGGCAGCTTGGAGACGCTGAGCGCAAGCAGGAGCTGTTACCATGGCAACAGACATATTAGACACTGCAGGTTCCTGAACGGCGTCTGATAAGGTGTTATTAACTGGAGCCTCCTCCAACGCTGAGCGCAGAGACGCTGCGTCGAGAGGGACCCGGCTCTCAGCTACGGGGCCGCAATTCCCTCGCGGCGGCACCAACACCCGACGCGCGCGTCAAACCGAGGTGGGATCTTCCTGAGAATGAGCAAAATTAGGATCCTCCGATGCTGCCATGTTCTGCACTAACTGTACTGATTGCTCAAAATATTGTCATAGAATAATACAAAAAGACCCACCTTCTTCACCCCGTGCTGTGAGAGCTGGAGGTGGAGAAGCCTCTCCCCAGATGTGTCTCTAGGTGCCAGAGGGAAGAAAGGTGGGAAAACCCGGAATATGCACGAGAATGAGCATCGTGGCTGGGCCAGCCTCTGCCGACCCTTGCAGAGCCCTGCGGCCCTGCTCTAGCACAGCAGGCGTGCTCACCTAAGGGACTGTCCCTGACCTGCTCTGCAGAGTGTCCTGAGCTCCGTCACGAGGGGCTCCTGCTACTCCCTCATATCCTGGAGGACACAGATGTGCCCGAGGATGGACCAGCCCAACACTCCCACTCCAGACCACACATCCTGCCCACACACCCTGCCTGGCTCAAAACAAACCACTCCACACCAGCGTAACAGCTACCCTGAACAAAGTGGTTACACCTGCTGGCCTAGGGAAGGGGCTTGGCTTCTGCTCACTGCTCTTAGAAAGCCAAAACACCTGGCACCAATGTAGTTAGGAGGTGAACAAGAGCCGTTCAAGCACCCAGAAGGTATTTACACACTTGAGCAGCACCAATGAAATGGACACGGGTCACAGATGCCATGGTCTCCGGGACGGGACAGCTCCATGACCCAGGTGCACAGGCGGCCGGCATGGCACAGCTACATCCTGAGATGTAGCCCTGAGGGGACAGGCAGCTAGTAATGCAAAGCAGGAAGGTAAGAGCATAAAGGCACTTATGGAGGGGAAACTGGAACAGGCTGCCCAGACAGCCTCTGGCCCTCCTTCCCTGGAGATACTCAAATCCTGTCTGGACACAATCCTGAGCAACATGCTCAAGGGACCCTGCCTGAGAAGGGAGGTTGGACTGGAGCAGTTCCAGTGGTCCCTCCCAAGACTACTCATGATTCCATGACTCCGTGACTTCTGTCTTCAAGGAGTCACAAAAGGAACCACAGAATCACAGAATCATTAAAGTTGAGAAAGACCCTTAGTCTTCCAAGTCCAACTATCAACCCAACACCACCACCACGTTAAACTGTGTCCTCAAATGTCACATCCACATGATTTTTCATCACCTCCAAGGATGGTGACTCCACAGCTTCCCTAGGCAGCCTGTGCCAGGGCTTTCCAACCCCTTCCATGAAGAAGTTTTCCCTAATATCCAATCTAAACCTCCCCTGGTGCAGCTTGCAGCTAGTCCTCTCGTCCTGTCGCTTGTTATGTGGGACAAGAGACCTACCACATCCGGCTCCAACCTTCTATCAGGGAGCTGTAGAGAGGAAGAGCGACAGAAAGAGAAGACAAGAAAACTGTAGGAGAACAGCTGGGCCATGCTGCATGTGCTTGCTCAGACGATGTTACAGGAGGGAGCTGATAACATCAGTGTTACAACAAACACGGTGTTATTCACCTCCAGTGCCAAGAACTGGCAAAGGGAGAAAACAAGCAGAAACAGGGTGCAAGAAAAAAAAACACAAAGAGAAAGAATTGGCATTCTTTCAAAATAAACACTTATTTTATATACTTGATGACAAGTTCTTAAATGTAGACACAACCTTGCATCAAGTATTATACCAAAGAAACAACAGGGACAATATATCCCATCAGCTGCTGCATCTTCCAGAAGCTTCTGCACAAGCTGTCATCCCATGCACTGACCTCATCAGGTCAAGGAAATTGTATTAATCCTGATTTCACAGGGAAATGACTCAACACTTGAGCTTCACAGGGCTCAAGCAGGGACACAACACACCAGGATGCAGCAAACCTCGATGGCAGAGCTCTGACAGGTGAAGGAGCTGACCACCACAGCAACTCTCTGCTCCCCACCCTTGTGGGGATGGCGGTGGACATGCCAGGACGGCAGTGGGCATGCTGGGATGGCAGCAGCCATGCCTGCCTACACAGCCACTTACCGTCATGATGAGTTTCTCGACACAGTCAGGTGACACGCTGTGCAGGTGGGTGAGATGCAACTGCAGGTGGATCTTGTTGTTCAGCATGTCTTGGCAGAGTGGGCAGCGGAGCATGGGCTGCACCGAGTGTTGGGTCATGGCGTGCACCCGCAGCCGGTTCACGTCTGTGTTGCTGTACTTGCAGTATGGACACTGGTACATCTGCGGAGCAGACAAATGAATCGCACAGCTCTTCCAGCTGCTACTTTCCTCTCTTACAGCCAGGCTTCAATAATTTGATGTCTTCTACCACCAGTTACCACCTTTCATCCTCTTTCTCCCATTTTAGTTTGCTTTTGGCACACTGGAAACACATTACCTGCACAGAGAGATGGGTTCTTCCGTCTTACCTGCTCTGATTTGGTCTCCTCTGAAGTTTTTGACCACTTAAAGGAGAGAGGCGACTCAGAGCTGCTGGGAAACGATATCCGCTTAGAGGACGCTGGAGGCTCCGTCAGCTCCTTCTCTGGCTGGCTGGCTGGTGCTGCAACAAAAAGCAATTAACATCAGGACAGCCCAAAGAGGCCTAGGTTGGACAATGACAGTGCTTCCATTTACTGCGTGACATACACCCTAAGGACTTGGAGGAGGATGAATCTGAGGACTGACCTATGTCCTACAACACACACCTGGCCAAAACCAGTTTATTCTTGCTGATCTTCCACAGCAAGGGAACTGTGTCACTGGTGGCCAGAAGCAGAAAGACCTCATCTGTTTCTGGGGGCTGCTTACAACCTGCAGGTGCAGGAGACTCTGGGCCTGTGGCTGCATTAGACACACAAATGCTTGGCCAGATGGTGAAGGCCCACGTGTCACCTCCAGGAGCAGCTGGACTTACTCGGTAAGGTAGAACTCACACCCCTGGCTGACACAGGACATTCTACATACGGACACTCTGAAATGCGTTTGCCCTGGAGAGGGCTCCTGGTTGTGGCTGTCAGCCCAATCGATGGCACCCGTGCTGGCAGCAGTGGTGCTGCTGGGATGGCTCTGGCCAGCTTTCTGCAGAGGAATGTGCAGATCTGGTGTTTCCTAGTGCATGGGTTGGACTCAGCCAACAAGACCCAAACACTCCCACTGTGATAAGCCGAGCAAAGGCCATTTTATTCCAGCCAAACAGAAATGCAAACGAGCCCTGAAGTCAAGAGCAAAACACTCCACGAGTTGTGGCACTGGGAGAAGCACATCCCTGACCTTTCTCCTCCCCCGAACCCTGGCTGCCTTCAGTACATAAATTTGTGGGACATCTATTATTTAAAAACTGTAAGGACAAGTATATTATACACAGCCCCCGTCTCCTCCTCCCCGAACACACATTCATAACGGTACTTTAATCTGTCTCGAATCGACTTCAAACCCATTTCAACCTTAATGGGAGTTATTCATTTTCACTTGAAAGGTAATATCTGACAGCTGGATATTTAATATGATGGATCAGCTGCCGATTAACAAGGCGCTGTAGCATTCTCAGCCCAGTCCCCCATACTCTTTCCCCTGTCTCCTACTCAACTTGTGAACCTGCTGGTATCTGCTCCTTGTTTCAGATGATACCATCAAGAGTCAGATCCCAGCAAACTGCTTCCTTCCCAAAGACCCTTCTGTGTACTGGCATGAGCTGTTACTTCCAAATGTACCGCATCACAGCGGAGAATACAATTCCCATTTCTAACTACCTCCCCTGCCAGTCCCCATCTCTGCATTCAGCTGAAAAGAGGCAAAATAAGTTCCAGGAGAGGGAAAACAAGTATTACAAATAGGTAATGGCACTGCTAGAGGGAGGCAGGGATTAGAGGATTTGATCTAGGACTGCTGAACTTCTCCTGGTAGGCTTGTCCATACCGAACGGGCTTGGAAGTGATCTTGTTCCCCAGAGCACTGCTGGCTGCATGCCTGGTGCTTCATGGCTGGCTGGGCAGCAGCCTCCATGCATGCATGTACAGTCCTGGCTGTACCTGAAACCCAAACCCCAGGACTGTGCTGTGTTGCCAACTCCACAAAAACATCCAAACCAGGCATGGAATGAGTTTGCAGTGTCAGTGCTGACTGACGGACACCATCACAGATCCTGCTCTGCCCTCACAGAATGACGGGCTGCTCAGCAGCACTCTGCTGCTTGTCCGCTGAGGAACATAGTCTCTCCCGGAGGGTTCAGGGAGGAGAGACCACCACCAAGAGCCAGCACTGCGGCGGATGAAGGACCCCCCTGCCTTTAAATGCCCTGCCCGAGCCCTGTGTGCTGTGAGCGCCCCTCGTCAGGAGCCTGATCGCTGCTGACGCTGTCCAGTCCTCAGTGTGACCCTGGACACTGACATGCGTGCCCCAATGAGGCAGCTGGGTGTTGGGACGAGCAGCTGGAGACCCCAGGTTTGCCAGAGTGGTCTGGCACAGCCATGTGAGCCCTGCTCCAGACCTGCACTGGGTGCAGATGACAGTGACAATCATGGCTTCAGGTTCCTTTAGACCTCTCTAGCCCAGGCGGTGACTGTGGCTCCTGTGTGGTCCACACTGTGTCCCTGCACTGGGCACCGACCACTGCCAGCTGCTCATCAGCGGAGTGTTTTTGGATGCAGTGACTGAATTCAGCCCAACCATCAGCTACCCCAGCCTGCTGAACACCAGCTCCAACCTTGGGAGTCACAACAGGGTATTTTCTCATCTCCTTTCTACTGTGAAGCAGCCTGCTTAGAATTAGTAACAGATAATTAAAATGTACCATCTCCTAAGTGTTCAATTTCATTAAATGCGCTTGATCCAACCCCATAACCTTAATCCTTCAAAACTAGAATTATTGGTGATTGTCCAGACTCAAGAATAACTGATTTGTTGCACATGGGATATTTATTTTAAGTATTAGTTTTTGAGTTGACAGCTCAACTGGGAATTTGAACACCAAGACTGAAGTTTATTGTTGATAAAGAGTCAAATGCACAAAATGACACATTCAGTCCACATCACAGATGATCAGAGGAATTAAGAACTCTCTGCTACCAGGAGAAACGAGGACACGGCTTGGCGCCTGCCTGCAGAGCTCTGAGCACAGCATGGGACCTTCTGTCTGTGCAGAGAGGACAGGACAGAATGTCCTGAGCTCAAAATGTCCAAAAGGCCATGGCCTTGAAGGGCTGTGTGGCACTGGAGCACATGGAGACACTACCTGTGCCGTGACCACGGCCAGCAGCTTGCTTCCAGGTCCAGGCCTCGCAGGGCAGGAAAAAGAATCTGGTTTAAAGTATGATGTACGCCTACATATTGTACAGTACTGTTATTACTTTGACTCTTTAAATGGATTTAGTTCAGATTCGCTGACTTAGAGGGAGATCTGCCCTTCTCAACAAATGTCCCCTAAAAGCCAAGCGCGATGCGGCGGGGCTGCCACAGCACTTCTGGAGATCTACCGATCTTCTCTCTCTTCTCAGCAGTTTCTGCTTTTCAGAGGAGGAGGAGAGGTCCTCCCTGGGATTATTCCAGAGGTGAGATGGGCACTTCTTTGGAAGTGGGGGCCTTTCCTTTGCTGGTCCCAGAGGCAAAGCCAGCATGGATCCCCTAAACTGCTGCTCTCCATCCTGGTGGGAAGGAAGTCACCACCCACCTCCTACCCATCAGATTGTTTCAGCTAAAGTATCACTGACAGCCCCTTCATCTAAACTTCCATCTCCCAACCAAGCAACATAATGGAAAAGCCAATTAAATGATTATTAATTCATGCTGCTTTCCGTAAGCCAGAGGTTCTCATCTCCCTGCATTCCGTAAACCAGCTTGCCACTTGCCCTAGAAATTTACTGTGGGGTTTCTGCTATTGCCATTGATTTAAACACCACCAGCCTCCAAAAAACTCCTTGCAACGAAGTCCAGCCACTGGCTTGGGAAAGTTCTCAGCAAGACCAGGGAATTGTTCTTTCGCTGCCTGATGGAAAATAGCATTCTGTATTTGGTGGTGCTTCCTTCCTCAAATCACCTCAACGTGTTCTTGGAGCCATCACTCAGCACCACAAGTCCTCAGACCAGTGGGAGCTGCTACTGTGCCACACAGCCCTGTGCCACACAGCCCTGTGCCACCAATGCCCAAGGCTGCTGCCCCTGCGCCCTTACAGCACCTGTGTGTCTCCCAAAATCCAGGGCTAATTTATCTGTTTCATCCATTCTCCAGAAACTGCCATGATCCAGGAACGGCCAGAGCCCACATGGACCCCCGGGGAAGGGCACAGGGCACCCAGCATTGCCACAGCGCTGCCGCCTCCTCAGTAACATACAGCCAACATTTCCTCCTCAAACACTGTCTGTTTCATTCCCCATTCCCTGAAGGAACTCCCCTTCTAATCAGCTGCTGTAGCCACACTATCAGGCCTGTGCACTACCTGTTGCTCTACAGCATTTCTCAGCTCTGTATTTGACAGTAACTTGATTGACAGGTAAACGCCCCACACTTGGCACGCGCACTCTGCACCCGTCCTCGCTGCTGCCTCGCATGGTTCCAGCCCTGAAAATGGCCGAATAATTTGTTTTTCTAATGCTGTGTCATACCTTCCCACTTGCAGCGAGTACCCACAGCTGAATTACCATTAAATATTCATATCCAGAAGCCCAGCCACCACCAGACTTCCCTGCCTTGCTCCATATGAACATGGAACACCCAGCAGATGCCTGCGTGAGATGCCAAGCAACACCAGGGACTCACGGAGGTGGCACTTTGCTTGGCGCCACAGGCCTCTCCTGCAGCCCACTTCAGTTCCTGCAGCATCTCCAATGCCGCCAGAGCCCAGCATGCCTGGAGCTGAGCTGGCTGCTTCATGGAGCCACCCGGCCCAGCCATGTTTCTGGGCTGGAGCTGCCACCCAGGAGCCTTTTGTGCTTCATATATCCTTGGAAAAACACAGTTATAGGCAACCTCTCAGTCCTTCTCTCCCATCCCCTCTCCCAGGTTTCCCTTGCCCAGGCGCCAGTGCTGAGAGTGGCTCCATCGTGCCCCTCATCCCCTTCCTCCCAGCCTCTCAGGCCCCCAGAACATCCCGGCCATTAAGTGCTCCACAAACGCCAGATATTAAAAAAAAGCAGCAAAAAGCAGCCGGGGGGAGGAGCAGGAATAGATTTCCGTCAGGATGTGCCTGACCTGTTTTTTTCAATTTCAGTAATTAGAAAGGCAGTCGGCCTGTAGGAATTATTCATAAACTGCAGGAGCTGTGCAGTATACATTTATGTTAAACATGTCAAATCCGATTGAAATCATGCCTGCCAGCACCATACTCCATAAACACACTTTTCTGCAACAATTTCCCAGCTCTCAGCAGCCCATTAATACTTCCTTTAATAGCAATCTACCACGGATTCGAATCAGGGACGGTCCATTGCACTAATTGCTCTGTTAGGTGAGCATCATGGATTTAAAAAAAAAAAAATCATTAACAAAAATAAAAGCCCTTCAGGCCAGTCCTCCAGAAAGATTTCGTTTCAATCTATATTTTAAGTAGACTTTGTTTCTTGTTTTTGTGGAAAAACCCCTGATATTCTCCGTGTACCCAAGGGACAGTGCATTAAGGAAGCCTCTGGTAGCTGGGTCACTGCTGGTGATGGGCTTCTCCATCAGAGACATGAACCAGCACCACCCCAAATCTGAGAGGCCTTGTACTGCAATGAGCAGGGCTTCAGCTGAGTATCCGTTATCTACATCCTGCCTTAAAAATGGAGTCGGGATCAGCCATGATTCCTTTTGCCCTTGCTGGTTTGCTTGTGGTAAATCTCACATTAGTCACGACAAGATAATGCCTAACACTGAGCCATCAGGCACACAGCATCTCCCTGCGCCAGTGTGGAGGTACTGCCACCTTCCAGAACCCTCCAGAAACCACAGAGATGTCTGTGAAAATCAAGATCCAATGAGTCCTTATATGGGATGGAGTTTTCCCCATGTATATTCAATTGAAAAGTATAACCTAAAAAAATGCTTCTGCTTCACATTGTTCCATTCTAAAATAAATACAAAGAATGAATCAATGCATTTATTTTGCAGTTGAGACATTTTGACAAGTTTACAATGAAAAAACAGAGGTTTTCTCCTTGGTGCTGACACTAACCCCAGGACAGGCTGTGCCTGGACTGTACCCACTGCAGTGCAGACCCTCACCCCTGGGCTGGGGCAGGGAGATGGGCAAAGGAACTCAGTGTCTTGTTACAGATCTTGCAAACCTTTAAGAAAGTGGAAGAAATCAATCCCCTGCACGCAGTGAGGAAACCGAAGCACAAAGGGGAGTAAACTGCTGAGGAACATAATGATCAAACTGCAGGTGGTGAGCAGCAAAAAGGTCTGTCCCCCTGCCCTTTCACATGCCCTGTCACTGGCTTTCAGCCCACACCTCTCCTGCCCCTGTCTCCATCTTCACAGAGTCACCTGGCTCAGAGGCTTCTCCGAAGGTCAGCCAGTCCATCCAAAGCAGGATAGACTGAGCCTGCCTCATTGCTGATGGCAGCTCCTCTAATCTTCTTGAAAGACCTCCAAGGAACCTTCCCAGAAAGCCCACTCCAGTGCTTAAGCCACAGGCTGTACCAGGAGGACTTTTTAAAATTTGTTATCTAACATCAATCTTTCTCCCTTCAATTTAAGCCCTTTGTGTCTTGTTGTTTGTATCCTCAACACGGAGAACAAGTTATTTCCTTCCTTTCAGAAGCATTTCATGCACAAGAAGACTTATCTTGTCCTCCTCTTTGGTCTTTTTTTGGGTCAAATAAGCCTGTTCATTCCATTTTCTCCTCCTGACTGATGCTGCTGTTCTGGGTCGTTCCTACTGTTTGGGCTTTCTGAAATTGCTGCCCAGCCTCCCTAACACCCCAGCTCAGGAATGGAGAGCTTTCCAGTACTAATGAAACCCACCAATGGCACAATATTGTCACCTACACCGCAATGTCTGTGCTTCATTTCAGCCTGTCCTGAAAAGCGGCATCAAAAGCCTTCCCAAGGAGACACTGACTCCACATAGGACCTTCTTCACACGAAGGGAAATTGGGTCGTGTTGACATGATTTGTTCTTGACAAATCCGTGTCGACTGTTCCTCATCTCATTATCTTCCCATCAGCACTTACAAACAGTTGTTTGGTCAATTCCCGGGAAAATCTGGGGCAGAGATGGCAGGTGTACAGTTCCCTAGCCACTCCTTCGGTCAGTGACAAGCCCCACGTCTGTCCCTCGACGCACCTCCCCTCTCCTCTGCACAGCACAAGAGAGAGCAGCTGGCAGGTTTGACATGCTCCAGGCACTGTCTCCCAACACCCAGGTACAGTACAGCAGGTCAGGGACAACGTTCAGCACCACCAAGTGCTCTGCAGCCCATTCCCTGGTAGCTGGGGGACGGGCTTTCCCCACGGTGCTGCTGACACGGGCCGTGCTGCTCTGCTCAGTGAAGGCAAATGCAGAGAAGGCTCCGTGCTCTTTAGCTTTGTGACACTGTGGTCACAGCCTTCCCCTGCTGCCGAGGGCAGACCGGCTGTGTTGGCAACCTCCTCCTCCTCCAAGGAGAGCCTCCCGGTACTGCCTGCTCCCCTCCCTGCTCGCGGCTCCAGTTGTATCGGGTTTTTGTGTCCCTGTACACTTCTCTTCTGAGGCTGTCAGGAATAACCTGACCCAGTTTCTATTCCTTCCCATGTCTGAGGTCCAAGAGGACCTGTCAACACAGTCATGTTCCTTGAGCGACAAGAGCAGAAACATGATCAAGGTGTGGTGCCTGCTTTGCACACCTGCTGGACAGCAACAATCGGTAACATTATCTCGGTTTGAAGTTCAGGGTGGTGCCGTTACATGTTTGGAAGCAAGGCCTGAGTTCAGCGCCAGCACATCACACACCCCTTGGCTCGCACAAGGCTGGTCCCACACTCCATGGGCTCACACACCCGCTCTGTGTCCCCCCCCCACAGCTCCCTTTGCAGACTGCATGGAGCTGTCCCATTTCTGATCTGCTCCTTGCCACACTGGGTTAGGAATTTCACTGGCAGGGTGAAGAAATTAAACCATCCAAATTCAGAGTTACTGGACAGAAAAGGGTTTAAAAAGCAGGCTCCTCATTTTTCCTTACATATTTTGAGATACAATCTTTTCACACAGATCAGCCTTTTTAAGTGCTTCAGGTTTGGGCAAAGGGCCCTATTTACCCCTGAAGAGATTTAATCAATAAACAATACTTACCTCTTTCTGTGACACTTCACAAAATGGTTGTGCTCAGGACCACACGATCCCACACAATGAATTGAGATTAAAAACCATCTACAGCCAAGCAAGATTGCACTTCTGGGTTAAGAATCAGTCTGTGACAGGAAGGAACACATGGAGCAACCTCAGCGAGTGCAGCCCATAGTGAGAGCACAAACTTCAACACCCCACAAGGCCCAGCTTGCTCTCTCCACCAGTTAGGACACATCTTCCATTGACTGAGATTGAGATGGGCTGTAGAGGTGAAATACCACATTCCATTTCGGGAAGACAATGTAAGACAAAGTATCTTTGTCTGGGGCTCACCAAGAGGCAACCACGAACACAGCAGGAGAAGGCTGCCTGGAAGAAGGGTCTCTGTGCAGACTGAGGCATTGCACGGACCAGTGCTGAGCCTGCCAACCAAATGGGACTTGGAGCCAGAACTGCTGCATCCTGGGCCAAGGAAAATGAATGCCACCTTCAGCACCTTGGGTTCTGCACCCAGGCTGAAGTGGTCAGCAAGGGCCAGATGAGGGTGGAAAGATGGATGGCCCTCTCCAGAGTAGGACAATCATAAAATCATCAAATGATATGCTTAATCCAACCATATGCTGGCTGCTGCCAGGAGGGGTCGTCCCCTTCTCCCTCCTCCTCTCCCGGCTGTTGATCCCCATTGCCTGGCTCCAGTCCCAGAGCACCCATGGTCCAGAGCCAGCCTGGGGCTTAGAGGGGGGACGCGTGACCCACCACAACTCAAACTATTGAGTATGTCAAGAAGCTACACCCAAAGCCTTCACAGAGGACGACACTTATGTCACACTGCCACTGCCACGTTGTGGTCAGTTAAAAAGGGTTTTGTGGAACACCGTTCTTCCCACCTCTCTTTCCTGGATTTAAAGAAAATGACGGACCAAACACCACCTCTGCTATACCACAGAATCATACCTGTCCATTTACTCTGGTCCTTGTCCCCTCCACTCTCTTGCTCCTTGGCAGGCTCCTCAGCATCGCCAGCTGTTTCATTGGGCCCTTCCACATCTTCACTGGGTTCTTCTGAAACAAGCAAAGCAGAAAGTGTGACACAGACATGGAAGGCAGAACAGAAGAATATGTAGCTGCCAATGAGTAAGAGCAACAGCTAAGGCTGTGCACAAGTGTTGGGTGGCAGGTATCAACATGGCCTAGTGCTCTCCCAACACACCTGCTTGTTGGTCAAGACAGAAACTGTAGAGGAAAGAAGTGAGAGATGACGACAAAATGAAGAACCTCGTCTGCTTTTACTACCTGCAGCTACTGAGGTCCCCTGAAGTGCCATGTACAGTGACATGGTTGTCTACACAACAAGGTTCTACCCAGCCACGTCAGGGATTACGGAAGCATCAGGGAGTGACCGGAGCCTCCAGCACCTTCAGCCTCATCCTTCCTCCTCATCCCCCTCTCAAGCTCTTTGGCCCCACTGACATGGTGCAGTACTGACCCTGGTCATCAAGATGCCAGAGTCCACTGCAGACACATGACATCCCTCCTGCTCAGACCAAGCTTGGAGCAGCTTGGTCTGCTGCAGCCCCAGCCCAGACATGAGGCACAGGAGGAACATGCCAGCAGTCTTCCCTTCATCCCAGTCAGGGAAAGAGTCTGCAAACCTGGGCAGCACCATGCAGGTGCAAAAGCACGGAGGAAACACTCGGTGAAGTGCTGAAAGCTCAGAACAAAATGCAGAGCGCCACGGTCCAGTCCATAACAACAGCACGGGCACAGAGCGTGTCAACCCGGTGTGGTGCAGCTCCACTCCAAGGCACCTTGTCAGGTGGGAAACTCGGAGTGAGAGCGCTTACACCAGGGTGTAACGGCCACATTATCATCTACTATCACGGCTATAAATGTACAGTCCCTGGAACCCCTGTAAGTGGTTACCCCACCACAGGGTTAAAAAGGGCACTTTTAGACCATTATACCCATTTTTAGGCAGGATAGTTTAGAATTTTAACTTGCATTATCTGGTCACGGTAAACCCTATGAATCCACACTACCCTGAGATTTACCCGAACCACCTAACCAGTTCAAGCACCAACTCCCATCCTCCTCCTAACAAAGACAGGGCTAGAAATTCAGATTAAAAATATATATTAGCAGCTTGCAGATACTCAGCAGCGCCCTTTGAGGATATGACAGCCTAAATTGGGAGTGAGAGGGGAGACGGGTGGCAGCGCTGACAAAGGCATCCAACACGTAGAAAGGCACGTATCACTGGTGGAGGGGTGAGATGGGCAGTTTGCCGTGGGAGCTGAGCGCTCAAGTTTGCTGGGAGAAGGGCTGTGAAACCAGCAGCTGGGTTCACATTTCAGAAATTAAAATTCCAATCTTTTTTCCGCTCTAGGGAAAAAACACAACAAACCATCCCCATCCTAACCCCACCACCCTAGTGCCTTCAAACCACTTCACACAGGGCAAGAGCGTCCCTTCATCTGGGGCAGCTGCGGTGGATGCAGATTTTAGCTCATTTTATTAAAAACCTTTATTAATGGGTTTCTGTATTTAATTTAAATCATCATTTTAACCATTCTTTGCTGGCTCAGGTGTTCTTAGGCCCCCCTGGACAGCGTGAGGAGAAGGCCCCCATTGCCCATTGCCTGCAGCCCATCACCCACCGCTCATCACCCACTGCCCTGGCCCCGGCCCAGAGCCCCCGGCCTGGCTGAACAACAAAGGACGCCTGGTGCAGCGGCACTCCCGGCTGCGACCCGGAGGTGTCAGCATCGGCATGGGAGGAAGAGGAAGGGTGAGCCAGGCTCAGCCGCTGTCTGGGCTCTAACCTGAGCATGTGGAAATAATACGTGTCTTCCAGTGTGCTGTCTGGTTTGAGGGGAATAAAATAGGACATTCATAAGCAGTTACACCATCTGTCTTTATACCATCATCATCATCAACAAGGGAAAAAATAGCTCTTTAAAATGGATGAAAGCCCAGGCGGACAGTAACCGGAAAAATGTGAGCTATGAATACCAATAACTGGAGAAAATGATTAAAAAACAAGGCTACAAACAGCAAGTCCCCAGCATGGCTGGGGCTGCAGCTCTTCGTGTCCATCCACAGCCAGCCTGGACTGAGCCCCCACATCTCTGGCACTGAGCACTCCACAGCCCCCGTGCCAGGAATGCTCCTCTCTGAGGACACAAACTGCTCCTGGCTCAACACCCCGTGCTAGGCAGAGGGCAGGGAGCAGATCCAGCTGCAAACCCTCCTCCTGCTCCACCCCAAGCTGTTTTTTTTCTGAAAAGTAATTTTTCTAAAGCAGGATGGGAAGAGAGTGGAGTCTAGCACATCTGCCCAGGGAGGCTCTGAACCAGCTTGGCTAGGTCCTGGTACCATCCCTGCTCATCTCCTTGCTGCCAGGGCCTCTGGCACAGAGCCCCAGGGAAGGGGAAGCGCTAACTCCATCTGCCTCGTGCTCCCTTTCCAGCAGACTTCTCTGGAAGGCTGAGGTTGCTCTGCTCACCATGCTCAGTCTGGCCTGTGGCACAGCCACCAGTGTTCCCACTGAGCCCAGGGACGGTGGGGACAGCCACCCCTGAGCTGGCTCTGTGTGCTGCACTGGGCTCTAACCCGCTGAGAACTTGCCTCCAACACCCACACCCATGTCTGACCCAGCTTCTACCAAGCAGAGCTCAGCACTGACAGTAAAAGCAGCAAAGCTCCTGCTCCTGAAAGGTCTGTGCCCACGTGCTCCGCGGTTGTTGAGCCACAGCGCAGCTCCATGGTGCAGTGCAGGTCTGGAAAGCAAACACCTGTGTGAAGGCACCCAGCCATCCATCCCCTGTACTTCTTTGGGGCATCCCTCTGCAAGAACAAGGCCAGCAGCACATCTGGTAGGGGAAGGTCTGCTCCTCCCCCTGAATCCACTGCACACCACAAGGAGCTTCCATTGCCACTGCAAACTGGTGTCACGCTGCACACGACCAGAGCCCACCACCGTCCTCGTGTAACAGCCCACAGGACCCACCTGCAGCAGAGTGTGCAGACCACCCCAAGACCAGCTCCTGAGGCTGAACGAGTAGTGGTCAGCAAGACATAGGGAATTTACTTCCAAACCACCGTGACCTTTTCGCTACTACCTGACCCCTCCTCCCAAAAGCTGCACATGCTGTTGGGACTTCAGAGGCGTAAGAGCTGCTGCTGTGGGATTTGTGTGGGGGAATCACGTCCCCGGGAAATCCAAACAACACACACTGCACACGGGTTCCCACGCCAGACCTCCATCCCCGAGTCCATGGTGCTTTATTAATAACTTTTAAAAGGAATTTTCCAACTGCCAGGGCTCAGGTCAACACTGAGAGCAAGGAATTGTAGCCCCTGGAGCCAAAGGAGCTGCTCTTCCATCCCAACCCACCTGTCCCATGCAAAACCCTAGGCAGAGTCTTTGCCTCCTTCATGAATAAATCATTTTAGAGAGCAGTATTTCCTTTTAATTTAAAATTAAACCATTCACTAAGCGGGGGGATGGGGGGGAGAGGAGGGGGAAGAGCAGGAGAAGAGTCTGGAAAATCACAAGTATCTGACTCCTGCAAAGGTCAGGGAACCTCTGACTCAGTCACACACCAAAATGTACCCAAATTGCCGTGCGCAATTGCACAGGATCACACCACTAAGGTCTGTGCCTTCCCGAACCCAGGAAGTTTGAGAGCTGGAGAAGTTGGCAAATGGGATCCAGACCATCTTGAACAGCCCAAGACCTCTCACCTCTCTTTCTCCCAGCCAGGTTTTCCTTAACAAACCCGGACCTCTTATCCAAAGGGATAAAGGGCATTTCTTTGGTGGTGGAAATGTAGGCATGGGAAAGAGCGAGCGCTGCCTCTTCACCCTCCGGCAGGCTCGAGAGCTGAGAAACATTAGCTGTCATGAACCACAATCAAATCAGGTTTGAAATATTTAGCAGTGGCTTGGAAAATGTGGCGGTGCAGCTCTGACAGGCGAGATGTGCAGACACCCATTTTCCATTATAATGGAAATATCAAGCCTGTTCTGAATATGTATAACCTAGAAAAATGTATTGATTTTTCATTCGGCATTAAAAAATGAAATACCCTGCAGCTGTCAAAAGCCTTTTGTTAAAAGCTCATCTTTCCTGGAATGAGGTTTACCAGAAACAAGTTTTAATTGTACACAGGGTCTCTCCTTTGCAACAAAAAGAATCTCTGACGCTCCCTTTTTCAGGGTAAGTAGCCAAAAAAGCCGACAGAAAGACAGGACTGAGGCCTGGCTGACTGCTGCGGGCCGTGCCTGTCGGGGGGTGAGGGGCTGGCCGTGCGCAGTGGCTGCAGGCACAGAGCAGCGCCGGCACCGCGCGTGCTGCCGGCTGGCGAGGGGCTGCCCCGTCGCGTCCCACCACCCTGCCTGAGCCACAAGTTCAACTGCTTTCAACTACTTTAAACCTGAGTCCCCCCAGGGCCCTGGGCAGAGAGGTTCGGGTTCATACAGAGGAGGAGAGAGGTCCATAGTGGGTCGATGCCCTCCTGCACCCTGGAAGCCCAGGACGAGCTCAGCTGCCCTTGAGCTGTGCCAGGGTCACTGTGCAGGGCCTGGTGCAGCTGACTCAGAAAGGGTCCCCAAGAGGCACAGGGAGGGTAGTCCCACCTCACACCACGCCCAGGGGCCCAGTGCACTCTGTTCTGGTAACGGAGTGGAGGTAGAGCCCAGGTGGGGGTCTGACCTCAGCTCCCACTCCGGATGCATATATGTGCTGCAATACCATCTGTGCTAGCTCCTAACGGGATTACTCTGCATCAACTTGGTCATTCCTACTGTTTCCCTGGAAGGAAAAGCAAGACTCCAAGCAGTGCAAAGGCAGCACTAGGCAAGGTTACGAGAGAAATGCCACGGAGCTCCAGCCTGGATGCAAAGCTGGTGGATGAGTCCCACCTGACAAAGGGCTGCAGGAAAACAATATAATACTACGTGTACCTTGGTTTAATGACACTTATTCCCCAGACAGCTCCATTCCAGAGCATGGCCAGAGCACCTCTGCTGCTTTCACTGACAAACAGAAACCGCTGACTACGGCGTGCTCAGCTGACGCACACATCAGAGTCACAGAATTGTTTTGGCTTGGGAGTGACCTTCAAGACCATCTTGTTCCAAACTCCTGACATAAGCAGGGACACCTTCCACTAGACTAGGTTGCTTCAAGTCCCATCAAACCTGGCCTTCAACACACCGAGGGATGGAGCATGCACAACCAAGAACCCCTTCCCTGGGAGAGCACTGCCATTCTCCCACTTCCTGGGAACACGGCTGTCCGTGTTTTTCACAAACTGAGCTATATTTTAAGCCAGTGAAACCCAACAGAGACTCACCCCCTTTAATTTCAGCACGACTAGAAAGGTTGCTGTTATTTTCACATACGAAATATAAAAAAAAAGGGCAAATTCCTTGAGCATGTTTGTAGTGGAGCGTGATGTGATTGTGTTGTCATTTATGGGAAATAATCGCAAGCCCATCTCTCCCTTTCCCCCCATTTTCCAGTCCAAATAACCATGAAAAATTACACTTCAATGTCAGGAGGACAACAAAGGAGGGGCTTTCTCCTGCGGCTTGACGGCTTTTCAGCCTCCTCTTTCTTGGACAAAAACTACCTTCAATTCTGTTTCATTTTAAACGTGATCTAACAAATGCATCTTGACAAGTTCCTTTCTCTTTTTCTTTTAAACAGTATTTTGCACAGTTTAACCTACCTCCAAACTGGAATCAGCCGGAAAGAAGATGCATGCAAAAACACAAACACAGATCAAACAGCAAAACAAAAGAGCCCATCTCCAGCTCCAGGTCTGCAGGGAGAGGACAGAGCAGTCTCCACACAGAGACCTGCGGGACAAGGGTCCAGAGACAAAGGGAACCCACGGGAGGAAGAGGATGGAGGAGTTGGGTGGCAGAGGTGACAAGGCAGGAGCACAGCAAAGGTGCCCAGCCCCACTTTGTGAGGGAAGGCAACCCTGGCCTTCTGCTAAAGACACATGGTGGAACTGCTCGAGCAGACAACGGCAGGTTTTGTAGAATCATAGAATCATTTGGGTTGGAAAAGCCCTCTAAGATCATTGAGTCCAACTGTTCCTCCAGCACTGTCAAGGCTTCCACCGACCCATGTCCCCAAGTACCACATCGACGTGGGTTTAAATCCTACCAGGGATGGTGACTCTACCACTGCCCTGGGCAGCCTGTGCCAGGGCTGGACAACCCTTTCTGAGAAGGAATTTTCCCAATACACGACCTAAACCTTCCCTGGCACAACCTGAGGCCGTTGCCCCTTATCCTGTCACTTGTTCCTTTGGAGCAGAGCACTGCAGGCCCTCAGCAGACCGTGCCAGCAGAGCAAGAGATGCTTTGTCCTCACTGGGAATATAGGCTCACTTCAGAAAAACTGTGGAGATCCACAAACAAAACCAGTGCTGATGCCAAACTGAAGTTAATAGCCAACTTTAGCAACTTCGCAACAAGGTACATTTTGAGAATACTGTAACTATAACAAAAATGAGCTATAATTAATTCATGCTTAGCCTTAGGGGCTGAATATGCACAGGAGAGCTCCTAACAACCTTAACCCATCATCCTCACAAACCATACTTAAATGAAACACTAAAATGTCCTCTTTCTGCTTAGTTTTTTTTTAAAATATACAAGTCCTACAACTCCTACTCTGTTCTCCCTCTCCATGGTATTGCTCCAAGGAAAAGTTAATTAATGTCTTGCTGACCCTCTTTCTCCCCCTCCCCAACTGTTTCCCCATCTCAGCACGTTTGGAGTTCTTTTAAGCTCAGCTAAAAACTTGGGAAAGCCGTAATTGCAGTGCCCTGGTTTACGGAAAATTAAAATATCCCTGCAGCCTGTGGTACCACAAGTTCCCAACACAGACATGGGGCAGTGGAGGGGAGTGGTGGGGCTGATCCAGGGCAGGGGAGCAAGTCCACAGCCAGGTACAGTGTCCACGGCAAATCGTCACTTCTTGTCCCCAGGGAGGCAAGTTTTTTTTGTTACAAAGAACATGGAAAAAGACCAACAGTTCTAGGTGAATGTCTCTAAGGATGGTTTGTACATGGGGTGAGTCCTAGAGGGTCCGACACCCATGGTCTGGTCAGTTTGTTCTTGACTAGATTCCAGTGCTATGTTGCCAGGCTCTTCCTGGACCTTATTTCTAGGAAGTAACAATATCCCCAAACATGGGAAATAATAAATGGCCATGAATAATATGTATAATAAAAAATGAAAGAGGATCACCCCCAGATGTGCTGCTGATTCAAGGCAAAGTGGGTCGGGGAAACCACTGGATGTGGCACTCAGCACTGTGGTCTAGTTGACAAGGTGGTGATTGGTCAAAGGTTGGACTCAATGACCTCAGAGGTCTTGTCCAGTCGACAGCCTGCGGAGTCTTCACTCCCACGCCATCACCTCTCTGCCGGCCCCTCTGCCAGCACCTTCAGAGCTCTCTGATACCAAACACCACTTGGGCTGGTGCAGAAGAGGGAGCAGGTAACACAGGTGAGCTCTTGCACGCACAACCAACAACTGCTGAGGAGAACAGGGAGGGTAGACACCCCACAGCTCCGCAGCCATGGAGCTGTCCTTGAGGGTATGCTTGAGGGGTCCCACATCACCCCGCATGGCAGGGATGGCCACAGCCTGGCCTGGGTTGTTCCTCCCTGGGTTTGGGTTAGTGGCACTGGCAAAACGTCAGCAATTGCTTTTCCCCTTGTACTAATGAGCTTTCAGCAGCAGCGACTTCAGTTTCCTGGAGCCAACAGCCCCTTTTTCTCCACCTCTCTTGGCTTCGGGTAATTGAAAGCGACTGCAATTTCAGAGCTGGCTCTCCAGCACTCAGCTGCACCGGGAGGTCAGGGAATGTCAAGTGAAGCCTTTCCACTCACCTCCCCACCACCGCACGCACTCACCGAGGCAGCCCGTCCACAGCCCCGAGAATGGGCAAAATTACAGGGGCTGCGAGCAGCCAAGGGAACCCAAGCACAGCCCCACTGCAGCGGGGACGGGGCTGCCCACCGTGGCCTTGCACCACAGTGAGCTGCAGAGCCCTGTGACCCTGGACTTCTTTTTTTTTCCTTTTAATTTAAAACAGCAGATGTGTTTCTTTTCAAGGAAACTATACCTTCATTCTTATTTTTTTTGCAGCATCACAAAACTCTTTCCCCTGTGATGCCCATGTCTCCTGACACATATCAGGGAAGGATCTTCCAGTTGTCATCAGATCTCAGGTAAGAATGGAGAACTCCAGCTCCCAAATGAAACACAGAGGATCAAGAAAAAGGGAAGAGCACAGAACAGCTCCCAAGGAGACACTTGAGGGTACCGATGGCTCTCAAGCTGCCAGCCCGCGGCCAAGCAGGGAGGTAGCACCAGGTGGGCCATGCCAGTGGACTGGGGGGACAGAACCTTTCAGCCACCCTGGGATGGTGCTTGGTGTCTGCAGTCCCTGAGCCTGGCTCCTTCCCACTAACAAGGGCATGTCAGGTACTCCGAGGACTGGATCCACTCCTGGAACCTGGAGCAAGGCGCATGCACAGGTGGTGACTCCAGCAGAGGCCTGTGATAAGAATTTATTTCTCTCAATTACAGGCGCTTGTCCCCAGCCTCAGTTCATCAGCACAGCACAGCCGAGTCAATGAAAGCCCCGTAACGCACTAATCAGATGCACAGAGACTTCCTGGAGCTGCCGGCTGCTCCTAAAATAAGTAGCAAGTTTGGGAAGTGGGTTTCCAGTCCTGCCCTCTCTCTGCTCCCTGTGCTCTGTCTACGGCCAGGCCAGAGGTGGTTCCCCAGCGGGGTCTGAGGCGTTGCCTTGTGCCGCACACGTGTGCGGAGGGGCAGGTAATGCAGTGCCTGTCCATATGCTTTATCTCCCTGCCCACAGGAATTCCTCTGTGCCAGAAGCTTCCAAGGATGAGTTACAGATTTTCAGATTAAGTTTCTGGGGTTTTATCCGAGTTTGATATAAAATATTTGTTCCCTTCAGCCCAAAACCATTCTGAAATAACTGGTGAATGTCCTGAGCAGACAGAGAAGGGTCTAAATACTGCCCTCACAGAGCAAATGTAAGACGAAAATGCCAGGGAAAAATCACTGCTTAGTTCCCTTCTGGTGTCCTCAGAAAAACAGCGCCTCTGCTTTTGGAAACCTCTACTGCAAGTGTCAGGCTGCACGTGGCAGGTGGGGAGGGAGGGCTGTGTGCCCAGGATGGGGTGATGTCCCCCGCTCCCTGGGATGCCTCTGGGCTGCGGCCATTTGGTTTAAAATAAGCAAACAAACAGCCTTTTCCCCTCCTTCCCCTTCCGAAGGGAACCACAGGAAAAGGCTGCGAACTCCATGCTGTGACTCGTCTGGCGCAAACCATCCCTGCCCCAGCACCTCCACCGCCTTCACCGAACTTTGCCAGCACGAGCCGCCGAGGCGCACGGCACGGGGACACTCTCCCTGCAGCCTGCTCGAGAGCTCTATCGATTCAACACACACTTGGTGCCTTCAAAGTTGTTTATGATCAATATGCAAATTGCCCATGGCATTGATCCGGTATTAATTTTCAATTAGGGAATCCACAAGGGGTCTCCCAGGGTCAATATCCAACAATCCAAGGTAACTCCACAGTGGAGCCTGTGGGACTGATGCTGCCCAGGGCCTGGGGCTGCTCCCGCACCTCCTGTCCTGATCCCTATGGACAGCCCTGATGCCACAGTGGTGCTGGCACGTGGGGCAAGCCCCTTGCAAGTGGATTTAGGCAGCAGCCTTCAACCTATACGCTGTGTTACCTGTGTTAACAGCGTTACTGGTACTGGCGGTGTGGGGAGAGCCCAGTGCAGGGCTGTGCACAGCAGCATCTGTGGTTGGCAGGGGGTCGGGTTCCAGCAGCTTCCCAGGGACAGAGCAAGAACCCCAATGCTGCCTTACACCGTGGAACACAAGATATGGAAACCTGTGCATCTCCAAAAACATGTAAGAAGTGGGAAAGGTGCCCGTGTGTTACACAAAGATTCCAAAAAGTGAAAGAAATAATTGAAAGTGCCTTGAACATCTAGAGAAGCATGCCCCTTTCCAGCAATGTGACCTATCCCACCAGCCACCCTCCCAGCTCCCTTGCTTTGGGAGGCCCAGAGTGAGCTGGCTGTTGCTCCAAGCCCCACGATCACGCTGGAGAGGTGATGATGTCTCCTTCATACGGGGGAGGTGATGTCCCCTGTGCACCAGCCGGCCTGTGCCCACCCACAGCTCCACCACTCACTGTGCTAACCAGCACATTAGCTACCCAGGCTAATTGGTTTATGGATAACATTAATTACCATGTTGCTCATTAATGGATGAAATCTTTATTGGTTCCATTGATCAGCGGGACTTGTTAGCCGGCCTCCTAACCAATGGCGGATGTAACAAGCTCTCTTATTGGCATATCAATTAATGCAATCAATTTCTGGCCAGCGGCTGCCATTTGCTTCCCTGCTTGTTAGACTGGGGGAGACAGAGTCATGTCAAGTAAGCATTTATTTAAAGGGTTTCTAATTCTTCTTGAGCTGACTTCCCAGCAGGCTTTCTGCCACACAAGGGTTTTCTGCCTCCAGAGACCTTCCCCTTTCCTTCCCTGCAGAATCAGATCTATGACAGTCCCTGCAAACTGAATCATTTCTGTGAAAATATTTATCGGGTCTGGCGAGTAGGAACAGCCACAGCCAGAGGTATGGGATTGACAAGTCAGACTGTGCAACTATCCTGATTTAACACACTGGGGAGATTGGCAGGAGCACAAACCTGCTCCCCAAGGACAGATGGGCTCACCAGCCATGCCACAAAGCCTTCCTGCACATGGATTAATGCTAATTCCAGGGTCAGTTCCCCAAATCAGCATAGTTTTGTCAGGGAACAACAAGCCCTGGATGCTTCTGCCCTATCCCACCTTCCAGAGCAAACCCAGACCACGTCACATGAGGCTGCACCCACATCCCAGGCGGTGCTTGCAGCCACTTTCTCTGCCTCAGCCTGGAAAAGGAGAGCAGGATCACACTGCTCACGGGAGGAATTAGCTGGAAAACCCATGGAGAAATGCCATGGGCTTACGGGAGCCTGACAGTCCTGGCAGAGCAGTCCTGCTTTCCTGAGGAGAGTGGCACAGGGGATGGCCCAACGAAACAGCACAGAGCTGCTCACGGTATGACAAAGACCGAGAGATCTTCTGAGCCATTTCCCCCATGAGTAAGAACAGACTTGCAGGTGACTGGACAGGAGGCCAGAGACGTTCACAAGGAGTAAGAGCCTCTGTTCTGATTCCCAGACGTCTGCTCTGTTTTGGGGTATTGGCCAGAGTATGTTCACAGAGACCTCACATTCCATCCTACTGGGCCGAGGTTCCCCCACTGGCAAGAGGCCCCACGTGCCCACAGCAATCCTTCCCGGCCTGATCCCCACTCCGGATCTTCACCCAAGTGACTGTGTAGGAAGGCTCTTCCCCACCAAACACAATAATAAATCAAACTTTATCAGAGCAGAACTATAAATCTGTGAAGACTCCAATAATTTCTAGCCATGGGAATAACACCACAAAAGTACTTTTAAAACTAATTACTCAGATTCTGAAGTGCTGCCCTAATGAGCCTTCCTTCTGCCCAGAACTTGCTAAGAGAAAAAAAAAATCTACCTTCAGTACAGTAATTACTGCTTTCCCCTTCAAACTTCTAACTGGAGATCAATGCTGCATTTTAAGACTCATTGATTTACAATTAGCCTAGCTTTCCTGCTAAAGTGTTTTTAAAGCAGAGTTTACTTTTATTTTATTTTGAAATCTCAAAGATCTGGTTCTTAGATTTTACATCCTCATGAGAGGTGTGCTGGGAGCTCACGGAGGCAGGCACACATCGGAACAAGAAAAGAAAACAGGCTTTGTTAGGCTGAGACTAGAAATAAGAGACTGAAATATTTAAGGGATTAACATGAAAAAAGAAGAAAGAGGAAAAGAAACAAAGCTAGAGGAAAGGAAGAAAAAGTGGAAAAAAAGAAATGTAATTGCAAAGAGATGTACAAATAAATTGCAGGCTAAGGAAGGAGAGTCACTGCTGTGTGGCTTGGAGCTCTCACTGCTCTGTTGTTCATCAGCATCCTCAGGAAACTCAGCAGCAGCTTTGTGCATCTCTGCAAAACAAAGCACTGGTTAAAAGCAGTGCGTGGCGGGGCGGCGCTTGCGCAGCCCCGGTAGCCCTGGCTGCTGTGCAACCTGTCCCGTGAGGAGAGCACGAGGAAGTGAAGCCATTAAGAATTCCATGCTGATTGCTTCAAATGTATTTTCCCCATGCCATAAAGATAATAGCCTCATGGATACATCTGCCTGCTCTCTCCTGCCTCCTCCCATCCCAACATCATCTGTTTGGCATCCCCTACCCTGGACTCCCGGTGCTGTAGCAGCTGGACACTGAGACCCAGAGAAGCTGGGGGGGTCTCCATCCCTTGGAGATGCTTCAGACCCCAGCAGAGACAGCCCTGGCCGGCCCGTCTCTGAGCAGGGCCTGGGCTCAGAGGCCTCCAGAGGCTCTGCCAAGCTCCGCTGCTCTAGGAGCCTACAACCATTCCAGAGCATTGCAGCACTGCTTGGTTCTGACTCATTTTTGTGTCATTTCTGCAGGAAATGAGCTACATTGGACAAACCAGTTCAACCTTTGCCTCCTACTTGTCCCTTCAAACCCAACATTAGGAAGGTCTTCTAGGATTAGCATAAGTAGCAACCCAACTGGAGATAGACTGAGGAGCCAGGAGGCAAAGGGAACCACCGGCAAGGGTTTCCAGTTGTGGGGCCACCACAGCAGTGCAGCCCACCCTTCATTTGTGCTCTCACATATTTTATTCTTTACTACTGCAGGGTCCCAGGTGCCAGTGGCAGATGATGATCCTGGAGTGATGAAAGCAAAGCAAGGAAATAGGGAAGCATCTCTCCTTTTTGTGTTGCATTTTAGAGAAAGCTGCTTAGCCCCATTTCAAAGACTAATATGAAAAAAGTGCAATTAAATCCTCGAAAAACTGACAGATCAGCAAAACAAAACCACCCGGAGGAGAGCACGATTGAGCCTCATTAAGGAAGAGTTCAGTCTGTTTTTAAAACCTTTCTTAACATTTAGCTGGTACCGCTCAGCAGCCGCCACTCCCAACGCGCCTGGTGCAATTAGTGTCAGAACGGAAAGGAAAAAATCAGCCTAGGAAACAGGAATTAAACCACCAGATCCAGGCGACAGAAAAAGGTTTGGCTGTAGTGAAACCACCTAAATTTGGACAACAATTCCTCCGCAGGGTCTGTGGCAGCGCTCAGCCCCGCTCCATGCGCTCACACACGCACACGCTACTTACAGAGCATGGCGCTGGGGCAAATCTGGGCTGCACAATCCCTGTCCCCAGCCCCTCCCTGTCCCCAAACACTCTGCATGGCAGTCACATCCCTGGCGAGGGCAGGTTTATGACAGATGGACAGTAAATTACACTGACCTCAACAGCAATTACAGCCACCGCCTTGGACAATAAGGAAATGGAGACACAGGGACAAATCCTGCGCTGTCCTGGCCAGACCCTTGGGCAGGCGGAGCGTGCGGTGCTGACTGACCCCACGCACCGTATCGCGGCCCCAAACAGGACCCGACACAGGCGAGATCTATTCTTTTGCAGTGGGGGTGGGGATGCAACGCATGGGAGATAGAAAAGATGGCAGAGAGATGAAGCCATTTTATTAAATCAGGCAAATTCTAATTTATTCTGGGGAGATGGAGGAGAGAAAATGGATTCATTCTCAGCATGCACACTCCGTATCATCTGATCCAATCCTCACTGCCTCGCCAGAGGGGGAGGGGGCCTCGGCCGGCTGCAGTGCTCCCACAATTGGAGAAAAAGATTAAAAAATAGGATGGTTCTCCTTTCGGATTGTACAGCAGTCATGGGGAAAAGGCTTTTCCTGGGAACACGAGATGCCAAGCCCTGCTGTCAGCCTTGCCCGGGTTTGGGGGTTTGCCCTTTGGGGATGTGAAACGGGCAGCACAAGGTCCAGGGCCCACCACAGCACAAGCACCATGCGGGCAAAGCAGGCAGAGACACTCGTGGGAGGAACATCCTGCGGGGATCCTGCACACTGCCATTTTTGGTGCTCACCCCAGCACGCACCCTCACAGCTGGCAGGGTTATCACCATCATTCTTCACCAGTAAGAGACACTGGAATAAAAGTGCCACGTGGGCAGTGCTGATCAGGTTGGTGGGACCTCAGGTACCCGCGGGCTCACGCAGCACTGCAGAGCACCACTGGAACACCACCAGTGAGCGCCACCAGAACACCACTGGTGCATGTGGTCATGGGCACTTCAGGCTGCTCATGCCGCAGCCAGCACGGTGCTTCCACAGGTCTGAGCAGAACTCTGGAGCTGAGCTCCCCTGTGGCTCCAGCCAGTACTTCGGGAGCAGAGGAGCCCACCAGGTGCTGCCAGGCTGAGCCTTGAGTGAGGGCATCCCTTGTGGCGGGATGGCTCAGGTTGTCTGAAATGACACGGAGAACCCAAGAGCTGCCGTGGACTCTTGTGCTGGGGATGGTGCGTTGTGCGGTGGGGACAGCTCGTGCAGAGATGTTTCCAAGGGAAGTTGATTTCCAAGCTCTGTGTTTGCTGGATGAGTGTGATGGGCACAGCTGCCTGACATGCAGAGCGAAGCCAAAGAAACTCCTGCTCCAGAGAAGAAATGTCACTGAACGGCACTGCACAGTTTTGGAACACGGACTGAGTGAAAATGCAGAGGTTTGGTTAAACAGCACTGAGAAAAAGCAACAGAGCTCTTGCTGCAGAGGACAGCCACCTCTGCGACTCGTGGGCCAGCCATCCTACCAAAGGAACAGACACCTGCGGCCCCTTGCTGCCCGCACAGGACGCAAGGGCACTTTGGGATGGACACGGACAGTGCCGGTGCACTCGGAGAGAGGAAGGTGAGATGTTGCTGCACAAAGCTCCATGGGCACCAAGGTGTCTCCCACTTCAGGATTAACCAGAGGAAAATGAGAACAACACATAATTAATTACCAGTGGCCAAGTAAGTCCAGAAAAACAAACAAGACCTTGGGTGAATGAGAAGAATGCCAACCCTGGCCAGGGCAGAATGCCTTGGGCCTCATTGTCCCGCGTAGAAATCATTCTAGTCATGCTTGCGATGATTAAATTAACTTTTTATACAACATCCTTCCGAAAATACTCCCCTGCAGGAGGTCCCCCTCCCTAAAACCATCAACACTTGTCCCAGCTCAGACTAGAGCCTTGGGGAAGCAGCCTTGCAGGAGGGAAAAGCCCAAAAGCCTGGAGAGAGGGGCCAAGGTGCAGCACCTGGAGCACAAATTCCGAACAGGAGAAATTCCTGTTTTGCATCCAACTCCAGCACGGGCAGTGAGGCTGATTTTATGACTTATTTATTTATTTCATCTTTGATGAACAGAAGGTTAATATAAGAACAACTCCTTGGCAAACCTTTAAGGATAATTCAAGCGACACTGATGTGAATCAATGTTCCCTTTGTGAACGCATTACTTGGCAGAAACTGGCTTTTTGTAACCCCCTTAAACCTAGCTGGCAAAACAAAAAGAGAAAAAAAAACGTCCTTCAAACAAAAGGATGAGGTGAAAATAAAGAGAGAGTCGACTGCACTTTATTCTCTTTCATAGAAGCAAATGGATTTGGTGCTTTTTATACATTAATCAATCAATATCACTGACTGTACATCAGCGGCGCAGCCAAGTTATGAATGACCTTTCTGGCAAAGAGGACACTTTTAATGCTCATAAGACTGCTCATAGCTTAGCAACTTTCCGAATTTATGCCTGCATGATTACCCCTCGGAGGCAGGCGCCCGTGAGCGCCGCACTAGATATGACAAGGTTAGTCCTTGCCAATTTGTGCAGAAGGAAGAGGCTGCTGCCCTGTGTGGCTGCAGCTGGTGGGAGACCGGCTCGCCTGGCAACGGGTGGTCACCTTGCCTGACAGGTCCTTTGGAGCAGAAGGAGACCAGCAGGCCCCGACCCTGCCAGACCAACACAAAACAAACTGCGAGTGACCCTCCACGCCACGCACACACAGAAGGAGAACAGGAGGAGCCAGGGAGTAAGTGCTGTGGAACGGAGAGGTGGCTGCGCAAGCGAAGTGGAACGGCTGGCGCTGAGCACGGCTGGCAAAGGCCAAATTAATCCCATTGTTTGGCCACAAAGGAGGCAGCAAAGTAGCAGTGAAGGCCAAGGAACAATCTCAAACACCCAGACCCAATTCAACCTTCATCACCATGACAGGGGGATGGAAAAGGACAGAATGCTTCAGCTTAATTGGTAACCAAATGCAAGCGCTGTTCCCAGAGAAGGTGAGGTGGAGTGCACACATGAACACAGAGATGGGAAGTCACACGGGGCTGTGCCCCTGGGGTGCCCTAACCCTAACCCCGGGGAGCGATGGCGGGGGCCATGCAGGGCCCCACACACACCATCCCAAAGCAACGTTGAGATTTAGGGGCTTGGGGCCCCAGGCTGGGGCAGGGAGGGCACTGAGTGGGGATGTCTGGGGTGCACTGTGCGGAGAGGCCAGCGCATCCCTGCAGGCCAGTGGAAACCTACGCCTAACACACTGACAGGGGAGAAAGCACACGTGTCGAACAGAACAAAAAACCCAAACCACTGCTATTTATTTAATGAAGTGACCACAGATGAATGAAAAGCCTGAAAAGGGGTAGGAAGAGGCACCCACACAGAGAAGGAGAAGGCTCAGGCTCTTTGAGCTGAAGGTGGCCTTCACAGGAGCATCCAAGTGAAGGTTCAGTAGAGTTGGACCAACACTGCTGCTCTCATTCACCACTCTTGGAAGGACTGACAAGGAAAAGGGAAAAAAATGCAAATTGGAAGCAAATACAGATAGTAGTTTCTCACAGAGCTCCCAATTAACCTTTGTAACTTGTGGCCTCAAGAAATCATTGAGGTCAAAACAAAATGTATGGCAAAGGCATCGAGATGTGCAACTTGGAAAAGCCAACTGAGTATTTGGAATAAATAGAAACCCTCTTGCTTAAGGGCATGAACTGAATTTTAATAGGAACAAGGATGAGACCTTGATTTGAGGTAGATTATTATTTGTTTATGGGTCCCCAGATTTCCCTCTGAAGCAGTCAGAGCAGGCACGACACTGGTGCTGACAGGCACCTTATTAGCCAGTCTTAGAGTTTTAGTGGAAAAATAAATGCATGTGGTAGCTCCTTCCCAGGCAGTTCTGAGGACGTTAATGTCATCACCAGAGGATCAATAGGCCTTGCAGAAGGGACAGGAAGCAAGTGTATTTCAGAAGTACAGGCAAACAGAGCACCAGAGCAGGGACACAGGAGAGTGGTCCAACACGCACACCACAGCACTGGGAATGCTGGCGCGGGTCAGGCCAGGGGTCACTGCCAGCCTGAGCCAGCTGCTGTAAAACCTTGTCTCACAAATCATCCCCCTGATAATGTACGGAATCTCATTTTGCCTATGGCTCGTACAGAAAAAAAGGAATCCATTTCAGAACCCAAGCTGTGTATCTCTTGCAATTAAGTCCATAACCTACAGATTAGAGGTCGAGGAGAGCACTTCCTATTCTCATAACGTCTCCTGTGAACAAAGGTCTCAAAGCACTTTTTCATTTTGGGCAGTGCACTGGGTTTGCATGGCAAGGTTTGGGTAGCAGGGAGGCTCCTCCTTCAGTCCTGCCAGTTAAAGACCATCAGACATGTGCTCCTGCAGCAGAATGAGCTATGAGTGAACCACGGCAGGGAAAAGGCAGGAACAACCAGGAAAGGAGCTGATGCCCTGCAAGGATATTCCCTGAAGAGAAGAAGGTGCAAGGACATTCTCTTGCAGTGCTGAGCATGACCCTGCAGACTTTTATCAGCTTTTATAAACAAACAGATCTTTTGTGCAGGACAGTGAAGCCTATACCCCAAATGGGCATGTTCAGTGGCAGCAGACTTCAAACTCACCTTCCAAACAGGATGGCACACCAGTGTGCTGCTCCAGGTCTCACCCTGCTCCACTGTTTACTTACAAACCAGTCAAACATCCTTGCTGCCTCCAAACACAAAGCCTATGCCCAGCTGAACATTACTGACTTTTCCTTTCTGCCACTGTCCCCAGCCAGGGTGTTACTGGGCATGTCAGAAGGGAAGAAGGTACTGAGGTATCATCAAAACTCTCTGCTGGAGCTCCAGCCCCTCTCAGTTCAGGTCAACAGTGGAACAAGAGAAGAGACTCCAAACTAATACACCAAGAACAGCACGGCAGCCAGGAAACTCTTTCAACTCATTAACCTGGGAACACAGGAGGAGGCATGTTCATTCCAGAGGTATTTAATTTGAAGCCCAGTAGCACGGGAAGGGAGAAAACAGAAGCACAGCAATGGCTACAAGAGTCACACCTGTGGGAAGGTGCTGGATATGAGCTGCTGCAACACAGTCTATGAGAGAAACATTATAAAGCAGGGCTAGCAGGGGAAGAACAGTTGCTGGAGCACGTGTCTAAGGTTTTGGAGGGTTTCTTTTTCTTCATGCCACCAGAAGATCAAAACAGGGCGTTGGGTCAGACACAGCACCTGAGCAGGGGCGAGGCTGGGACAGACACAGCATAGCTACACTGATGGGACCTTCACCGTGAGCCGAGTTTGCTGCCAGTGTGAATCCCATGTCACTCACACGGACATCAAACGTGCTCTAACACACCTTGAGACCATGCTGCAGTACCTGCAATGTCTTCAAAGCTTTACTGATTCACCCCTCACAGGGAGAGACCTTCAGTCTTTAACCTGCAACTCTGCAACAACCAACTCCAAGTCCTCAGAAGAGTTCCCTACTCTAAATCTGCGCAGGAGAAAGGGGAAAAGAGAAACAGGGAAGAGAAGCAGAAGGTGCAGTGGGCATCACGCACCGGGCACTGGCAGCAGAGCTTCAAGGACGGACTACCAAGAGACAGGGATGCCACTCTTGAGCCCCAAGGGACATGGAGCTCAGGGAGACACTGAGCTCTGACAGCTGGGCTTCAGTCCAGCTCTGGAGTTTGCTTCGATATGGAGAAAAAAGCAGAGTAGAAGAGGGACCAGGAGCCTCATAGTGTTGTACTGCAGCATCTGGTGATACTTCCCCCTTTACTTTTCCTAAGTTGAAAGGACTTTAAGATGCAGTCAAACAAGAAAAACATTTTAGAACAAATCAGCTGTCAGAGCTTCCTCTCTTTCTGCTTAATGAAAGCCATGAACTCCCCAGGACAAGCGGTGGCTGGAGTGGGATGGAGTTTATGAGATTCCTGCCACGGCTGGGTGCTGCTGCCGCACGCCGTTGGCCTGCCCTCCCCAGGCCGGCCGTCCCACCGCTTCCTTCCGCAGGCGCCTCCCGCTGCAGTTTCATTAAGCAGATGCTTGAGGGTTTGGGTAGGTTTCTGTTACCCCCCCCCCTCTACCAGGGGCACAGGAAAAAAGTCACAACCAACTTTAATAAAAACAAAATTAAAATGATTAAACCTTTCATATCCTTTCGAGATTATCTCTTTGCTGCTGGTTGGTCAAAGCAGAGCTAAGGCACAACTGCTCTTGACTTTAAACTCAAAACCAACCCCAAAAAATAAAAAACAAAGGAAATCTGCCTCTGCCAGATATTAAACAGAACCAACTTTATCCCCGCATTCTGTGGAGCCAGACCTCAACAGCCCCATGGTGTCCCAAATGGAAAAGGACAAAGAGATGCTGCTGGGATGGGAATGGGGTTCTTCAAAATTCAGGTAAGAGAAAGGGTGCAAGGAGGGAACAGATAGAAATTATGTTACCAGGCAATTCCAGGAAAGAAAAGTCCCCTAAAAGTTTCTCAAACCATTGGGTTCTCCTCATATCCTCAGGCTTTCTGAAGGAGCCAACTGGGTGTAGCCACCCTGATCCATGGCTGCCAGAAACACCTTTGCTGGATTTCAGTGACCACTAAATCAGTGTGAGACTACAGCAGAACCAAAAGCTTCCCCCCGTCTCTCTGCTTGACCATGGAGGAGAGACTCTGTCATCTGCCCAGCCTTGGGATGGCCTCCAGTGGAGAGACTCTGCCAGAAATACTGCAACTCTGTTAGGAACTTGCTGGAAAGGTAAAAGGTCCCGAAGCCATTCAATCCATAAAAAAAATGAAAAAATTCCAAGGTTCAGCAGAACAACAAAGGGGAAGGCAACAAACTGTACTCTAAATGAACACATGTGACACGAGATCTTGGAAAACAAGAGATAATCCTGCCTGTGGGGGTAGTTGGTGGGGTTGGCAGGGAGATCAGAACTGCTGCAGTAAAGGGAACTGTGAGTTCAATCAGCCCAATACACACATCGCCCAGGGCTGTTTGCCTCTGCTGCTAGCCCACATATGCTACCGCACCACGGGTGAATGTTTTCTCAACACAGGACAATCCCTCATCTCACTCCCTGTGTCTGAGGAGATGACAGGAAGGGATTTCCACCTCGGACAACAGAGCTGCTGCACACCCCCAGCTGCAGCACGCGGCCCCGGCAGAAGCCGGGTGCACGCGACAGGGCCCCCAGTGCCTCCCGTGAACCTGTGGCTGCTCGCCCAGCTCTGACCATGCACATACTGATGGTTTGGTTGGATTTACATCCAGCACTTTGGAAACAAAGCCTGAGCAGGCTGCTGCTCTCGGCGGTTACAGATCGCATAATGGGAAAAGGCAGTACCAAGGTTTGGAGAGCAAGAGGTAAAAAGCCCGCGAGATACGGATGAAGCTGGGCAGCACCTGGTGTTCGCACACAGGAGCTCAGGCTGTAACCTGGGTTGGCAGATTATTAAATGTGTCAATCAAGGACAAGCCTGGAAATTACTTCTCCAGCCCTCTGCAAGGGCCACACATTTCAGACATGTAACTGGGGCATCGTCAGCACAGCCAGAGCTGCAGAGAGGTTTCGACTGGCCGATGCTGTAGCATGGACTCCGCGTGCTCTTTTCCTGCAGGCACCATACAGGTGGATCTGCTTTGGTAAGTTTTTAATTGCTGTGTGAAATCAAGTCCCATGAAAAAGTGGAGAGAAATTACAAAACAAAGTGGAGATTTCTTTCTGAAACCCTCCATTACCTCCAGCAGAAGCTGGAGACCAACAGGCGTCATTAAGAATGACCACACTGTCTTTAATGGAGACTAAGCAGAGGACATCAGATCCCACTAAATTTATTTTAAGCTGGGAGAAAAATACTTTGTCACTACCAACTTTCACTTCAAAAGTCTTAAAGTTCTACTGGAAGTAGAGAGTCTGCTATTATGAAAAATCCACCCCAAAGGCACATCTCACACCGCTGCCGTAACACACTCCATGAATAATTACTCCATGCTTGCTGATGGTGAAGGAAAAATGCCTTGCATGGCTGCCCAACTTCAAGGTGAGAAAATAACAGGATGGTTCCCTCGCAGGAGGTTTTTGTGGAAGATGCCCTCTCCTTTTCCCCACAATTGGTTTCATTTTACAGATGGGCTGGTCACAATTCCCAGTCCAGGAAATGGCCACGGAGGGAAGAGAAGAACTGGAGAGCCTGGACAGTAGAGCGGGGAACCAGAGAGTAGTGCCTCAGTCTCGAGGAAGCAGGTGAAGCACTAGGGCACGCTGCGGGGCTGCCAGGTCACAAATGGAACCGACTGGGCTGGCATCGAGCCTCCCTTCTGCTTGATAGAAATTTTGCATTTGAGAGAAATCTCACACTGCAAACCACATCCTGGTTGCTCCCCAACAAAACTGGCTCCCCAGCACGTGGGACCTGCTCCTGTCCCCCTGATGGTGATGCCTTCGCACCCCTGGGGCAGCCACAGAACTGCTTGTGAGGTAGGAACACAGCGTTTGCATGACTCGGTGCACAGAGGTGCAGCAACCAAACGAGCACCCTGCTGTCTGCAGGCGACACAGGCAGAGTCAGGCTGAGGTGTGATTCTGTGATTCTGAGGTTGGGAACTACTATTTTTAAACCACGTGGGATTTTCTCATCCGAACACTGCTTTGGCTATACCGTAGGTCTGTTTACATATTTGGTTTCATTGAAGATTCACATCTCGATTTCAGTCTGCAGCTCCCAGCCCTTCAAAAGGTCAAACACTGAAATACAAGGGAGATGTGGACAAACAGTGCACCTCTGCCTGTGGGGCAGAGGGAGGGGGAAAGCAGGGCCTCTGAGGCATCCCCCCCTTCCAGGGAGCCAGCAGCTTTCCAGGGGTTCTCAGAGCAGAGTTTTGCAGTAAAGATATTCCTCAAAATAACTGTAATCCACCTGTTTGGAGCAGGGAGACTGGCCGGTCCCTTGCTGTGGGCTGGCAGAGGGAGCAGCGCCTCCAGCAAGGGTGGGCAGAGGTGACCTCCCCAGGCCCCCGTCCTGCCAGGACAAAGGGGCTGTTCACAGCATTTGGTGTCCAGCAAGGGCTGCCAGAGCGCCGGCCCTGCTCCTCCTGCAAGGGCCGCAACAACAACCCTGTGCTGGAAGGAGGTGATTGCCAAGGATTTGGCAGCTACGAGAAGGATTGCTGCAACAGTGTGGCCACCACACTGAGGTGTGACTGTCCTCTGCAGTGAAATGGGGAGAGGTTGGTGCAGGCAAGGAGCATGGACAGCTGCCGGACACGTAAAGGATGTCTGTCCCACACAGTGGGAAGAACGTGCAAAGGCCTTCTGCTCCTCCCACAGGAAGACACTATGGAAAGGGAGAGCAGAGATGGAAAACAGGAGGAGTCAGGAGAAACAGGTAAGGGAGGAAACACATCAAGTGCGACCAGCACTCGGCCAGGGGGACATAGGCTGAGCAATGGGGGCCCAACAGCCCCACCTATGTGGGTGGCACACGGAGAGGAATATGATGGGGAGAGCAGGGGCACCATGTGCTGGACACAGGGCAGAGATCCCGCTCTGACCAATGACCCTGTGTGCGGCTGCCCGAGCTACGGAGAGGGGTGTGGTGCTTGATGCCTTCTGGGATACAAGAAACACTTCCAAAGTCAGAATGAAAACTCAATGCAGGTTGTTTCACATTTGTTTCTGTCATTATCTAATGAGCTGTAAGTGCATTCATCCGACATCTTGAGAATGTTTTGGTTTTTATTATGGTCACTCTTTCTTCACTTTTTTCTTCTCGAAACCCCCATCATTAAAAATCAATTAGCTTATGGGTAACGTTACACAGATGCTGCTGCAGCAAGGGGCTGACATCTGAAGTGGCAGCAGCCCAGATACCACAGCAAGAGATGTCCAAAAATACCCTGAGAGGACAGTACCCCCTTCCTTGAAGCTGTGTTCTCTCTGATCAACAAACCAGCTGAACTTCCAGCCACTTCCCCATCTCCTGCGTAATGAGCACACTTCTCAAAGCAAGCAGAAAAGTTTAATTGTCTTTAATTACCCAGTTCAAGGAGGATTGGGTTTCCTGCCTGATGCCCATATAATTTCCCTGCCAACAACTTCGTCATCTCTTTACTGGAAGAGGAGGGCAGATCCTAAAGCTCTTCCCCAAAAGACACCCAGTTTTTGGGGAGGGCTGAGGGGCTGGCACAGGCAGGGACAAAGGTCCCTGTGTCCCTGGAGCGGCTGCTCAGGCTGCCTGTGCTTCTGCGGGGAGGGAGGGAGTGAGTTGCAACTAATGTGCAATCAAGAACCATCACAATTACAAATGTAAATGAACAGGCAATTGGCACTGACCTTTGCAGATTGTTAGAGGACTAATTAAGGTGTGATCAGAGCTCTCTTCCAACAGATTGAGATGCATCTACACAAGCAAATATCTACTCACCGTCTGCAGACAGCACTGCTTTCTCCTACATGCTTGCACACACCAGTGAGTAGGTACACACGGAGTAGGCACACACAGCATTCAACCCCAGCACCTGCGCTCTGTGCACAGCAAGGGGACGGAGCGGGAGGAGAATGGGGCAACTCCACTCCGGTCACACGAGCCCACTGTACAGGACAGACCACTGCACTCGGACTGTGGCAAAGCAACAGAAAAGTCACTGTCCCTTTGTGCCCCAGCAGACACGTGTCACAGACCAGAGAAGTGTCATGGACAAGTGTCTGCCAAGGTGTCTGAGCCTGATATCTAATAACACAGAGATGCCTTATCAAAAGGCAGAGGAGAAAAGTCCACCCAGCCCTCAGAAAACAACAATAAAAACCATAATGGGGACACAGGAGAGACCCTGTTACAGAGAAGGAGGAGACGCAGGGCACAGACTCACACTGCCCCCATGCACGGCCCTGCCCCGCAGCTGAATGTCCCCACACTGGGATCAGAACGACTGGGAGATGGGAGCACTCCTTCTCCCCCTTGGGGTTACAGCAACTTCTCATCCAAACCTGACTCCCATCCCTGCAGAGATGCCGGGCCCAGCACGCCAGTGAGGTGTCCCACTTCGACCAGCTCAACAGTGGGCTCGAGGAGTGTTTGAAGTTAAGTATCTCAGCTTAAAGTGACCTGCAAAACTGACCCAAGATACCCCCTTTGCCTTCTGCAGCCTTATTCTTGCTTGTATACATAACCTTTGAAATAAAATATGATCAAGAAATTGTCAGTGTCTTGTTCTCTGTCAGTTTTTGTTGAAGAACCAACAAGCTTAAAGGAAATTTAAGTAAAATATCTGTAAATCAAGCTTTCCTTTCAGTGACTTGTCAGGACTTTTACTTCAAAAATATTGCATTTTTTAAAATGGTCACCAAACCGTTTTCCCTCCCAGCCAGTCAGCTCCTGCCCTCCCAGTACCTGCCATGTCCTAATCTGGGCGGCCGGATGGGAAAGATAAGGTTTGTACAGTAAAAGACAAGGTAAACAGAAATTTCTAGAGTAAACAAGGTTTTCAAGGTTGTTCTGTCTATCACAAAGGGCACGGATAACTTCCCCTCCCTGCTCATTTTGCATTTAAGCAGCTCACAACCCACAGCCCTGCCCAAAGAACCTTTCTGAATTCGGAATGTTTTCCTACGGCAGAGCACGGCAGTGCAGTGGAAGGGCTGCCGGAGCCGCTGTCCCCCCCGGCGTGGTGTGGCAGCCACCGCGCTCTCACTGTCACTGTGACCTTTGGGGAAGCGTGTTCTATGCTCTTGACTCTGCTGGGCCGCCAAGGTCACAGACTGGGCACTTTTTTCCACAAGACTGAATTTAACTCTTAATGAAAAATCTCCTGTCTTCACTCTTGGGGTGTTTTGGGTTTATTTCAGATCCTCATTACTCACAGGCGTAACAGCAATGAGACCCAGATGTGAATTCAAGGGACATTTCTGAAACCCCCACATATTCTCCCTCAGCTGCTGCTGCTGTTCCTTCTCAACCTTTTCAGCCAAGATCACCTTCCTCACCTCCATGTGCATTCACTGCAGAATGCCAGTTCCCGAGACTGGCTATTTGTAGGATTTACCCATTTTTGTAGCAGTCATAGAGACAAGTCCTGCTTGAAGCTAAGAGGAGGATTGTGAAAGCTTTTGCTGGCGCACCTCAGCTCCAGCACCTTCACGCCCTGGCAGCACACAAACCAGCTGACCCAGGCCGATTCTCCTCCCCCCTCCAAAGAGGGCTTCAGGAGACCTTGATTTTTCAGAACATTAAAAACTTCTCAACCCTTTGTGTGACTAAACAAAGTACCATCTCTGCTCCATCCAGCCTAACTGCTCCTTTTAGGCACATTTCCTCTGGCTGGATTCGCAATCCCTGAGAATCCTTGCAATCCCTGCGAATCCTTGCAATCCCTGTCCTATGATCTATGTGAGCAAATGTTTCATACAAGCCCTTCACTTTATTTACCTTATCAAGAGGAGACATGGAAAACAGACATGGAAAACTCGCGTGTCCTGCCCACCCCTTTTGCCCAGCTCCTCCTCCCAATCCAGTGTGGCTGAAGAACCAGAAATCAGTGCCAAGCTGGCACAGCTTATGCTGGTGCTCAGGGCATCACTTAAGTCATTGCAAAACATCTACTAGTGCCCTGGTTTGTTGAGCTGTCCAGATATGACAGTATCTTTAGATGCTCATACAACGTTCCAGGGTTTAAGACACCAACCTGAACCAACACGTACTTCAACATCCTAAACTTTTACATGCCAAATCCCCCCCTCAGGCAGGTGGGATTCCTGGAATGTGTTACTGATAAACTGTGTCATCCCACAGCAGGGAAGAGAAACAGGAACATCACCAAGTTTGTCACCAAACAGCACAGTGGGTCTAATGCCACTCGCGCACCCCTGCGGCACCGGCCCCCTCACGCCAAGGGAGCAGCACTCACCGGCCTCGGCAGCTGGACACTTGCGTATGGTGAAGATCTGCCCTAGGTCCTCCTCTTCCTCAGGAAGACCTTTCTGGAGGCGCTGTAGCTTCCGGAGGCTTTCACTCCGCTGGTGTTTCATGGAGCGCACGTGCTGGATGAGGTTCAGCTTGGCCTTGGTGGAGTAGTTACAGAGGACACAGTGGTAGTAGCAGCTTTCACCTTCGACCCCACTCTCATGGTGCTGCAGGTGCTGTGGAGAACAAAGCAGAGGGATGTCAATGTCCTTTACCACCCCCAGTCTCCTGGGTTAGTCCACTGTAAATTGCTAAAAGCCACCTGGGAATTAGTTAAGGAACCACATTTTGACACAGATCCAGTGAGACAAAGACTGTTTGTTCCCAAGGTATTACATGCTCTCCTGCTGAAGAGCATGAAAACCAAAAGACACAGAAATGGGCACAAAGCACAGATGGAGACAGACAAGATCATCTCCCTCAGTGAGGGAAAGCACCAGACCCAGCAGTAACACCTGCTCATGACCCACTGAGGGCTCATTCCTTCACACTCAAAGCTTGTCCTGGGAGGGGATCCAACTGCATATCAAACATAAAATTAAATTTGGTAAATTCTCATGGAAAACTAGGAAGAATAAAACCAAAGCAACCCTAGAACACAACAAGCCCATTACATAGAGAGGTCCTGGACACAGTGTATGGAAGCAGAGTGCAGAGCCATCATGTCCATCACCCAGCTCTCTGCTCCGTGGCATCCAGATTATTCCCTTGGATCAAGAGGGAAGCAGCAGCCTGGCCTGTAAGACGGCTGTGACAGAGACTCAGGCTGAAAAGCCAATGGTGAGCATACAGCCAAGTACCACCGTGAGAGGCCAGCACCTGGAAAAACCCTGTCCCCCTCCTAAGATGTGCTGTCGCAGCCAACACCGCTAATTCCAGATTATGATACCACGGTTTTTTGGCAAAACCTATCAATCCTCTGGTACAGAGGTCCGTGCCTCTGGGGAAACAAACAGCCATTTCCTGTCATGGATCCCACAGACGTGGTGATTATTTCTTAGAACCAGAGGGAACAATTCACCATGCACAGCCATGCTGGCTGCCACGGCACAGCTGCTGTCCCTTCCCCCTGGGCAGCAGGAGGTCACAGGAACTTTCCCAATTCCACAGTAAGGGTGTGTCACCGGTCGAGAAAAAATGAATACCAAGGTGAAACGACATGAGAGCCCTCAGTGAAGGCCTTTGGTGTTTCCACCCCACACCTAGGGGTTCAGCTGTGCGATACTCCCTGCCAGCTCCTCCCATCCAACCCCGGGATGTCTTTGTGTCATCTCATGGAACTCTTCCCTCACCACACACTTGGCCCGAGGCGCAAGTACAGTGATTTGGACATGATCTTCAGGTTTGTCAATCAAAAATATTGCCTACGTGCAGCCAGGACATTCTGGTAAAAATTCTGATGCTTATTATCTCAGTTACAGCTGAGATAAGATTAAAGACACATATTACCCAGCGCTGTGTGCCGTGCTCACACAGAGGAAGGAGAGCCCTCTGAGTCTAGGAATGATTAAAAATAGGATATGAGCTGATGCTGAGGCTTCTGATTGGAAGGGTGAGGAAAGAGAATAAATGTATTCTAGATCTGGCTAATTAGACTAGCCTCTTTTGGGATCACGATGTATTTAATTAAATTCACTGTAATATTTGAAGAATCCACGAGGGCACTAATCCCACCGGTGCCCTCAAAAGATTTTTTGCTGTTTTCCCTTATAAGAACTTCTTCCTCATCTCATTTCTATTGTTTGCATGTGTTACCCTCTTCCTGAGCCAGAAAAAGATGAATGGCTTAAGGCATGAAAGGTCAGTGAGCCCATCGCAAGAGTCGCGTGCCCATCTCAGACGGCCCAGCCTCGCCAGCCTGGCTTAGCCCCGACCCCTGCCATAACGCCCCAGCTCCAACCCCTGCCATAACCTCCCTGCTCCCGTACTGCTGCAGGCTGGGGTCTGGCTCCAGGAACCACACCAGCCCCATCCTCGTCTGCCCATCCCGCAAACCCCACGCTGGAGCTCGGGAAGTGCCCACGGGCTCAGCGGCAGCTTCTGCACAGAGCCAGAGAAAACCCCCAGTGAGCAATTAGAGAAAAATCCGGTCACGGGTTCAAGGAAATATTAAGGACATGGTCTCTGTGGAACCAGAGGCACAGTCTGAGCTGTTCTCATTTAAAAGAGGGTTTCAGGAAAACATTTGTTTTAAACAGTTAATAAATGTGTCTCATTTTATGCTCTTCTTTTGCTTTGTCTCAAAGATCCCTTGTGCTGGGGTCAGCCTCACCTGCCTATTGTGCTGGAGGAGTCACAGGCCGAGGGTGCCACCACCACCAAGCCCAGCCTGGGCATGGCACCGTGTGCACCTGATTCAACGCATCCTCCAGCAGAGGAAAAGAGCAGTCTAGAGAAAGAAGATGTGAGGGCCAAGCCAGTCCAAGCTGTGAGCTGCTGGAGGCAACGAAATGCTGTCCAAGTACGTGTAGTTATTGCCCATCACACTGTTAAACTTCCCCCTTGTGAGAATTTATCCGTATCACAGGAAACAAATTCAAAATACTAAACCAGAACCTTGTTAGAAGACAAATCAACTTGAAAATCAAAAGAATATATTGTTCCAAGGAAAACCAACCAACTTCTGTCAGAAAACATTGATTTCTGTGAGTCTGGGGGGGTGCTCGCCCCCTCCCTCTCCACAATAGGAAACTTCCAACATCTGGTTCTTCACGCATGGCATGCAAAATATTGATCAGGGTGAGTCAAAGCTACACTTTAAATCAGAAACAGAGAGAGGAACACTCTGATGGAAACCACACGGCTCACAAGTGCAGCTTCCTGGGGACACGGGTGTTCCTGTATGTACACCAACTGTGGCTCAACACCACAGGCTCCCAGCACCTATTCCCACATGCACCACACCAAGCGTGGCCTGTCCGCTGAGCAGGGAGCGTGCGGGTCTCTGGGCAAGGCTGTGTTCTCACAGTGCTTAGCACAGGAGGGTCCTGCTCAGAGGCCTCGTCTCCCTCCTCTGCCCCAGCTCTGTGCCACTCGCCCCTCAGTGTCCCCCAGCCCTGCCCTGGCCCCGGTGTGGCCGGGCTGGCACTGCAGCGGTGCCAGCTGCCAATGCTGGGCCGGGCCGGTCCCGCCACACCGACTGCCCATCCGCCACTCTCCAACATCTGCCTCAGAACTGTTTTCTTCTACTAAGTAGTAAATGCCCACAGGGTATGACTATGGAAATCTGACTTTTAAACAAAGTAAGGAATGATGCTACAGTCAGTTCTTTTTTCTCTCCCTCCATCCTTCACATACCCCAAACTCTGTTTATTTTACCATCTCTCCCCATCTTATGCTGCCTCACCCACAGTAATTTACAATAATCATGGAATTGAACATGACACTGTATCACCCTGCCCAGCTGCAGGCAGCCCCACTCACCCCATGCCACATACCACACAATGTTCCTTGCAGCTAAGACTGTAGTACCCAGGACTGAGAGCCCGAGTTGCTGCTGTTACACAAGTAACAAACTCTCCTGAACACCTCTGTAGCTGTTCCTGCAGTTCATATTCACCATCTGATTTCTCAGCTTTTACTTAATCTTTTAAATTTTTAAAAATCTTTTAAATTTTAAAAGATGTTAAACCACTATCTGCTCAAAATCTCTTCTGCGCAAAGTTTATTCAGCCATGGTGTAATGAGCCTGATTCCGACGGTGACAGGACAGAACCGCCCCCGAAGCACCACCAGGGGCACCAGGGGGTTGTCCAGTCCCTCTCTGCCATGTTAAGCAGCCCAGTTGGTTCTGGGGGACATCTGACCTGTAACCTCAGCCCACCAGGGAGATGCAACAACACTTTGAACTATCTCGTGCTTTGGCTGTTTATTATTTAATAGAAAAAGGCCCCATGTCTATGCAGCCTTAACCTCAACCGGCACAAAGCTTTCCCTTCGGAGGGCCCTGAATGCTGCTCAGGACAAGCCCACGCTCACAGCACTGGGAACCTCTCAAGTCCTTGGTTTGCACTGTGAGGGGGAACACCCTGTTACCACCCCCAGGAGGTGCCCGTGGTACAAAAGCAGTAGAACATGTGAGAACACTCTCTTCAGACTCGAGGATGGCCTCTTCTTGTGCAGACTTTGACAGGACAACCAGCAGCAGAAACTGTCACTGCCCCAAGGACAGGCAGATGGTGGTCCCCAGCTCCCCTGTGAGATCCCCTGCACATGGCTGGGTCTCTCTGGGCAGGAGAAGCAGGTGAGGTAACAGGCCTGGGGGCCAGAACCCAAAGTGGGAAAATAAGCTCATAAACGTACACAGCAGCAAACCAGCACGGCCAAAAGGTACGATGTTCCTCACTCTGGCTGTGACAGCCCTGCAGATCCTCAGCCGACAGCACTCCAGGGCTGCACAAAGCCTGTCGGGCACGGCCCCAGCGAGTCCCCTGCCCTCCTGCTTGCACAAACATCCTCTTCCTCATCACTCTGACCGCTCCGTACGGCCAGGTGGTGTGTGGGTCACTGACAAACAGTCTGGAGAAACCTCCTCCACATCACTTCCGAACACTCTCACATCGCAGGATACCCTGCCATGAAAACAAAGGCCACTCCACTACCCAGAGCTTCTTGAAAAAGAAGTTGTCAGACTTCAACATCTCGACAGAGGTTTTGTCCACATGTAACACTTTCCTACCTCTGAACTCAGCACTCAGCACCGTTACGATGGGTAAAGTTAGCAGCGATTTCAAAGAGTTGACAGATGCAGCTGGGGAAGAAGGAGCCAAAAATCTGCTGGAAGGTCACAAAAGCCACGGAAAGAAGCAGCACTGCAGAGGTGCACGGTGCTGCCCTTCTCCTGCAAGCACTGGTGCCTGAGCAGCCCCAGTGACTGAACCAGCACACAAAACCAGGGAGCACCTCAGCGTTTACTTGGAGAGGTTGTCCCAAGCTCAGGAGCTACTGGAACCACTTCAACCCCACCAGCACATCTGCAGCGCAGGAGAATACCTGGGGACTGACTCTTCCTCAGGGTGAGGTCAGACAGGGGTAATTAGTCACAGGCCTGGTAGGAAACACTTCAGGTGCCAGCGAGGACCGCACGCCCCCGGGGAGAGACAGGAGGTGACCCTTACAGCGGAGCTGGGGGGGGGCTATGGGTCGCCACAGAAAGGGATCTGACCCCGCTGCAGACCTCAGAGGCCTCGTGAGCATCTCTTGGCCCCCGTGTGCCTCTGATGTGCTGCACGAGATAAATCACACAGCCCTGCAGGAGAAGAATCTGAATTTTTAATGAAAGTCATGTGGATGCAGCTGTCTGATCCTGGTCTGTTCCAAGTACTCCATAAAAGTCAGGGTTGGCCAATCCATCTTGCTCTCCTTTCACACCTGCAGCCCCAGCTGGAATTTCCTGGAGCCGGGGAGCGGCGGGCGGCCGCAGCGCGCAGTGGGACACGCTGGCTGCGCACTCGGGAGAGCTGGAGTGCCCACAGCCGCCCCCATCCCCCTGGGAGGGGGGAGAATTGATTCCGCATCCAGCAGGTTCAAAAGCTGAACTTCTGCTCTTTCAAATCCATCAACATGCTGAATTGTTTACTGCTTCCAAAGGAGCAGCATTACAAACCCTTCCCTCCTCCAGCCTCCTGCCTCCGTGCATCACAGCTCCGTGGTGCAGTGCCAGTGCTGGGGTTCAGGCTTGTTGGCCCCTGAGTTTCTGCAGCTCAGCTTGTGGTAACTGCTCTCTGATCCTTATTTTTCTCACCAAGAGGCCGGAAATGTAGCACTCCCTCCTGCCACAGAGGCTGAGGTACCAATCCAAGTCCCCAGACCACATGGAAAGGCCTGAAGAACAGCCACAACTGCCCCCATTAACAGCCCATCCCTATACCCCACCAAATCTGTATTTTCTGAGCCCTCCAGCCCTGCCTTGCAATAAGTGAATGCCACAGATGCTCTCCTTGCTAGCCATGTGGCTGGTGCTCACAGTGCTGCCAGGTTTTGGGTTCCCCCACAAACCCAAAAGCGACCCAGCAAAGGGGGTTTGCTCCACCAGCCCTTGAAGTCTCATTAAAAACCAAATATTGCTCAGCCTAAGGATGGAGAGCTCAGCATGGATTTTACTGAACGTTAAATCAACCAGCAAGCATAGCCAGCAAACTCTGTGGCACTTTAACTTTAAATAATGCAATAATTATTGAATTTCCTTTTTATAACTGAAGTGCTGGAATGTAAACAATGGGGCTGTAATTGCAGGAAGGGGGGATCAATAGAGGCAATCGTTTTCAGCCATGTTAATTGTAAATACAATTGCTCCAAGATGTCAGCCTCGTTCTTCTCGCTCCCAGAATCATCCTAACGGATGACAGAGTCCAACTTTCCCATTACAGCTGTTCGTTCCTTTAAGAGGTTCTCAATCAGGTCTGATCAATCTGTCAAGATAATGCATGGAGTAAGTAAGACTCTTCCAAACACAAGCTCCCAATCAATAGCCTGGACCTGCTTAATGAGGAGGGGCCAAAGCCCAGGGGGAGGCACAGTCCCAGCTACTGCTTGGCTCCAGCAGCCAACTCCTTCACAGGGTCTTGGAGCAGCTCCTAACAAGGACAGTGTTTATGTCGCCCGTGACGAGTAGCATCCCTGCACACACACAGTCCCATGGGGTCTGTGGACACAGAACGACAGAGGTCACAGAAAGCAAGAGCCAAAAAAGGTTGAACTTGTAATCACATCCCCCACACCTTTTTAATTGTGCAACAGACTTGCAAGCACTAATTAATCATTCCTTAGAAGAGATGCCCGAAGATGCAAACCTGTGTGGGGCCGGCTGAAAGCCAAGAGCTGCACTAAGACTCCTCCCGTGGAAGACTTCCTTCCCGTGCCTCGAGGAAGGACAAAGTCCATGGGGGAGCCAGCACTGGCTCAGTTATGCCAGCCAACCCCTTCCAGTGCAGGGGAAACAGAGTGGGATGCCGGCTGAAAACCTCTCGAGGGGGGGAGGAGATGCCAAGAGGGTGAGGGAACAGCCAGAGATGCTGTTCTCCAGCTGCAGTACCTAACTCCAGGAGCACAGGTATCCCTTGCACACCTGGGTCACTGTGCACTTGCTGAGCAGCCCAGAGAGGGGGAAACTAGCAGGTCTGACTGTACTCGGGCACCCTCCTACAGCATCGAACTTTCTCTTCTCCCACAACTGCGCTACAAAGACTTGCCAGCACAGCAAATCCACTCTTGGGCAACTTCAACTGCAGAGAATCTTCCAGATCTCCGAAATCTCCCCTGGGAGACACAGGCGCAAGCGCTGCTGTACACGGAGATGCACACAGGAGCGTGAGTATCGATCCTGCTAATTATAGTGCTAAACCAAAGCACGACGAGAGTACATTTCCTATCAGCTGGCCTGTAAAGTGCTGCCCTCAACCCTGCACGCTCCTGTCCGGCTGTGGCTCCACCACAGGACCCACGACAGCCCTGCAAGGGCACCTCTGCTGCTCACCTGTGCACCTCTGACCAACAGGAACCAACAAACCTCACACGAAGTGACCTCTCCTACAACCAGTCGGGACGTGAGGGATGTCAACCAGAGCCAGCCTCACCCAGCAGCTCCTGTGGAGCAGCACAGACCTTGGGAATGGTTGAACTCCTCTTGCAACTGAACCAAAGCACGGACTAGGGACATTCTGATCCTCAGGAAAGCATACAGTTTTGTCACTTCATATCTCCATGGATGCTGTCATCCCTGGAGGAACACAGTGGAAAAGCCGTAGTTTTGCCTGCAAAGCACTGTATGGGCAGCAATAGGATGCAGTGATGAAAAAAGAAAAAAAAATTGTGCCACAATGCAGCACCATCACCAAGGAAGAGGCTCAGGGCTTCCAGCCCACTCCTTTCTCAGTGCTGTGACAGGCAGGAGCTGAGGAATTCAGGGAGCCTCATCTTTTCCAGAGTCAGGAAAACAAATGGGGAAAGAACAACTGAAGACAGTAACCATAAGCAGGCCTCACAATGCCACTGCCCAGACCTTTATAACATATTTTGTGTATCTACTTGAAAATAATCAGTTCAGTGTGAGTTGTTAAGCTGTGAACACTCAGGTGAACTAGAGCAGACTGGGAATATGGAAAAACACTGGATAAAAAGCAAATTATGTAATCTAAAGGTCTGGGGGGAACCTGGAAAGACAGCAGGATCTAAATCTGTTGTCCATATTGTAATTATGTAGCTGCTGAGTGATTGAAGAGGGCTTTCTGTAACGCAGACCCAGGCTAGGACTCTCCATACCAGTGACGTTTTGTTTCCTCCGGCAGCCAAGGGAATGATCCCTGTGACACGCAGGAAGGCTCTCCAAGGTGGCTCTGATGCAACACACACCTGGGTCTTGTGTTGATAATGCAGCTCAGACTTCGCCACCCAAACCCCTCTCTATGTGTGGAGACTGCTTTAAGGATTTAAATTAAAATGCTATTTCCCCCCCACATTAAGACTTTTGGAAAAGAACCACCAGTCTCTGAAGGAAAAGCTTGAGGACTGTCTTATACCACTGTGCTCTGCCCGACATCCCCAAGTCAAGGGGCACCCAGGTGTGCCAGTCCCGTCCCGTCCTGCCTCGGCTCCAGGTGCCGCAGTGACTGCAGTGCAGAACCCCAGCAGTGAGTCGGAGGAGCACCATGGAAGAGAGGTCCTTCTGGAGGCAGGACCCAGGGGACAGGAGGGGACCCCCATGTGCAGCACGGGACTGTTGTAATAATGCACCATGACACGATGTGGGACATTGAATCAGCCACGGAAACCCACCCTGAGCTCATGTTCTTTAATAAAACACTATGGACACACATTAACTCCCCTCACTCGGGATTTATTGTTTCATCCATCTCCAGGGAAGCTGTGATGGACCGAAGCTTTCCTTGTTTTCATACTGCTTCTTTGTAACTTCTTACAGCACTGCACCACCTCAACTCCCAGCAGGTAACCAAAAACAATAAAAACAATGCACAAGACAATTTTTCAATCCTCTCCATAAATCGCAGACTATCAATATCAAAGACATGGAGGACACAATCTCCCCGTGCGGAAGCCAACAGGGATCCATCGAAAAACAACAGACCCAGCTCATCCTTTGCCCACAGACCAGGGCAAGGATTTTCAAGATCAGGTGATAAGGGAGGAAGGAAAACTAAAGGATGTGTGATGGACTAATATGACAGAATGGAAGCAGAAAGAGGAAATACGTAATACTCCTCGAGTCTTGAAGGTGAGATGAAAACGAGTAGAGGCAGGGAAGCCCCCTGGCAATGGAGTAGCCCTTCTCCAGTGGCACAGGCTGCAGGGCTGGGCACCAGGCTGGGCAGCCAGAGCACGACCTTTGACGCACATGCTGTGCATCAGCGACCCTGGACACGGGGACAGGAGCACCAGCTGCTTTCAGACCGCGCTGCCAAGGTAAGTTCTTCAAGCGTCTGTGAAACACAAACGGAACACAGAGCACCACGGAAATGCCCATGAGAAAATAAATAATTCTTCATTCAGTGAAAGCTTTGGATTGTATTAGACAAAGCCTGGGGCAATGTAATGAAAGAGGAAGATAAAAAGAAATGGAATAATTACTCACAGAATGAGGCAAGAATCCTGCTGGAAAAATATGTATGGAACTACTCATAATTAAGAACCAAAATAATGTCTGCACACAAAGGGCTGAATTAAGGCAACCTGCTACTTCCTACGTTCAAGATGGCTGTGAGGGCTCCATGAACCCAACGGACACTAAAGTGTCCTAAGATCTGTGTACAGAAATTCACGCAGTTGCTCCTTGACCCACACCCCTGAGCAACTCCCAACTCTGTAAGGAAAGCCACCAAGTTCTTGGGGAGGAGAAGCCTTCCACACACGGCCTCCTCCAAATACAGCTGGGAGACCTCTCCAGTCCTTGGGCATGCAATGGTTCCCAGGCCACCTGGTTTCCACCAGGAAGGACACATCAACGACCCATAGCAATCCACAGCAGCAGAACCGTCTGGCTCATGGATTCCACACATGGCCTCCAAGCAGTTTGCAGCCTATGAACGGTTGAGTTTGCTGCTCTATATTTCCTGTGTATATCTAAAATCTAATTCAACTGTAGTATAATTCTGCAGAGGGATCTACAAGAGAACAGAATGGCTCCAAGCATTAGTTGCAGCTATTCTCTCCAAGACAGACTACAGCAATGGAAAACATGGAGAGTGTAGAAGCACGCTGAGGCAAACAGAGCACACCCGAGATGATAAATGTCTCTGCTCTTTGGTGCTCTCTTTGTTCATGTGTATCTGCATCCACTGGCATTTGCCTTCACAGGTACAGAAACCCTTGGGAAAAACCAGGCCCACTGTTTACTGCTTTTAGCCAGTCCGGCCCTGCAATCCCAGTGGGCAGTCTGCAGAGACACACACGGGGTAAATGACAAACACTGCGGCGGCAGCACTGATCAGCATTAGGAGGGTGTACTGACCACCACAATTCAAAATCAAAATGGAAGCAACAAAACCTTTTTTTCAGAGCAGCATCCACTCACAGCAGAAAGGTGTGAGGAGATAACAGATTTCTAAAACCTGTTCATGAAATTGCAGGTATAACTCCAGTTACTCCAACTGCCCCAAAATTTTCATTTCTGTGACCACATGGGATTAACTTGTCTGCAAAAATATCTGCTTGGGGTTAGCATAGGCTACCAGGAGGTCAGTCCGCAGGTTTCATGTCTCGATAATCCCCCTGCCCAGTCCAGAGTCAGACACTTTGATAGGCCTATTCGGGCACTGCAGTGCATGCACTGGAAAATCCAGGTAGGTCAGAGCCAAGGAGGTGTGCAAATGATAAAAGCAAAATTCCAGCTTTGTGGGACCATGAAAAACACTTAGAGGCAGCCAGAGGTGTCTGTAACACAGACCCTGTGACATGAAAACATCATCTGCAGGACTCCAAAGCCCTTAAATCTCTCCCACCTATGCTTGAGAACCTGCTCTGGGACAGCAAGTCCCTTCTCTGAGGGACTTCCATCACCTGGTCCCTTTCCAGCACTGCTGCTAGTGGTCAAAAGCCAAAGCTAGGTACTGTCCTTCTCTTGTTCCTCCTCCCACGGGCAGGTCCTGGGCTCAGCAGTAGGTACCACAGCACGTACTCCCTGCAGCCACCCCCAAAAGCACAACTGTGGCCCTAACGTGACACACCTGCACGTAACCCCAGAGTTACAGAACAGTCCCACGGATGTTGTGGGCGAAGTGAAGGAAATCAGAGTTCTCAAACTGGGACACTCTCCGGCTTTGTGCTGGAGAGGAAGGAGGTGTGTCTCACCTGAAGGCAGCAAGGTGTCACCCTAGGAGAGCTCCCTGCTCTTCTGCTGACCCTGCCTAAAGACCCTCCTTCTTCTGGCACACATGTGAAGACTACAACAACTCTCTGGGGCAGTTTTCAAAGAATATAAAGGAAGGCTGACCCAAACCATCAGGCCCTGCTGAATGAGGAGTTTCTCTGCAGCACGGGCTGGGGGCTGGACGGGGACAGGGATGTGAGCAGACCCAGCAGGAGCCAGACAAGGGGACAGACACGGCTCCTGCAGCTGACCGGAGACACCAGCAATGGGCAGTGGAGAAGCCCCGTGCAGACGCGGGCAGCTCTCACCCCACGGAGGGCAGGGAAGCGGGCACACGCAGAGGGACCCAGGGGATGCAGCGGGCCCCCGGGGCTGCCTGAGCCCTCAGCGCGGGGCAGCCCTGCGAGCCGTGGGCGCTCCGAGGCAGCCGTGGCTGCGCGTGCCTCGAGCGCAGCGCTGGAGCTGCAGATGCCGTGCCAGGCACCAGAGCTCCAGAGCTGCCGCGAGACGAGTGCTGTTCTCCTTCCCCACCAAAACCCCCGAGGCCTCCCGCGTGCGCGCTAACCACAGCTCTTTGAGAGGCTCGTGTATTTACAAACTAAGGCATGTTGAAATCAAAGGGGATACCATATGACATAATTCACATTAAAATGTCAACAGGCTGACAATTTATGGAGTCAATCCACTGGAAGTGGGGAGAACTAAGACGCGGTAATTGTTTAATTCCCGCTTAAACCAACAGCAGCTTCACCTTCAAAGCAGCACCGCATGCACGGCCTCTGGCTGCTGCAGCCCTGGTGCCAGCCTGGCCCTCGGCCAGCACGGAGGCAGTGGCCTCAACCATTCATTGGCACCACGCACGGGCTGGGGACATGGGATGCTGCTCTGAGGAGCGCAGCTCCAGCCCACCCCATGGCACGTATTCACCGTCAGCACAAGGACAACCAGTTTTTCAGGAAGGCAGAGTCTGGTCAGGGCACTGGTGTCCACTTCCACACCTGGGCACAGCACACCTCCTCTGGAGGGGACACAGCAGGTGAGCGTTCCGAGGGCACCGGTGAAGGAACCGACTCACCCAGCGCCTGGCCCTGCATGGCCCTGACCCTGCTGGGACCTGAAAACACCACAGCAGTGGAACAATGAAAGCATGGAGTGTCCCAGCCACAAACCCCCTCGGGGCGCACGTGAACTTTTTACCCCAGGTAGATGGCAGCAGCTTTGCCCACATCAAATATGTTGCGGTGTTTTGTGAGACACACCAGCAGAGCCCTCAGCCTGCTGACATCCCCTGCCCGTGGACAGGCTGCTGGCAACGTGTCTCGTAGCTAGCAATAAAGCATAAGGTAGGCAGGAGAGGGAAATGTGCACCACTGGGAGAAATTTTACCTGGATAAACCGCAGCCAATAAATTTTCTATAAATGCCAGCTAATGCTGTCCCTTGGAGAGCACTGGGCAGGGACTGCCAGGCTCCAGAGCCCTCGGCACAGCCTCGCTGTCTGTACATAAACAGTAACACCTCATTCTCTCTTCTACCTCATTAACTGAAACGCATTAAAACAAGTGTGCACTGGGAGCAGCAAATGAGACTGTTAAACCAAGCTGATATAATCCTCATCAGCTGTGGGAAATGAGCACACATCCATTACACTGAATCAAGCCGCCAACTGCGATTCATCGAGGATGTTGAGACCCCAGGAAGATGCTCTTCCCCCTCAGCTGTACCAGGCAGCTCAACCACCGCCTCCAGCACTCTCTCATGGGGCATTTCCAGAGTGCTGGGGTTGCATTTCCATTCCAGCAGCTCCCCTCAAGCACAGGGCTGGGGGCCCTGGTCTGCACTACACCCAAGTGCTGTATGAGTCCACTGTGTCCAGAAGGAATCTGCTCAGTGAGATGCAGGGAACCATCCAACTCCCCTAGTATCCAAGCAGAATAAAAGGCCAAGGCAGCAGAGCAGACACAGAACACGGGATGTTTCCCAATCTCAATCTTCAACAGGGACATTCCCATGCAGCGTGATGGGATCTGACAACAGCAGGGTTGGCCTCCGGTGACGGACACACGTTTGCACCCTGCCCAAACGGTACCAGCCTGCAGAACCACACAAAGGGGGGAATATAACACAACATCCACTTATAAAGCCTCCAGCACTGACACCACTGTGGTGCCACAGCTGTCCCCATTCCCCTGGCTGGCAGCCAGATGCAGACAGATGCTGAAGTGGGGGAGTCTCTGCAGAGGTGACAAGAGCTGTCACACAGTGACCGCTGACTTTCAGCACACAGGACCAGCTCCACACAAGGATACAGAACTGCTCCCTTCTTCTGGGGGGCCATCAGGCCACAGCTATGCCTTCACAAGCAAAGACTCGCTTAGAATGTTGAAGAAATGTTCGTTTTGCCTCCCCCCTGAGGAGGCAGAGCAGGGAGCACTCCTGATGCTGCAGGAACCAGACAGACCACATTCACCTCAGACAGACAGACAGCATTTTGTGCCCTCCACCGCCTTGGGTCTGAACTGCTGACCTCACTGGAGCAGCTCAGGTTTCCAAACTCTCTTTTCCTCATGCCAAGCAGAGCTGATGAGGCAGGATGGGGTCCCCTCTGCCTCACCCCCAGCCCTGTGGTGGGAGGAGGTCCCCTCTGCGTCAGCCCTGTACTGGCAGCAAGAATGTAAACAACCCCTTCAATCCTCATAGCTGCTATTTCAGGGTTTTTAACTCAACACAGCTATTATATGGCATTTCCCCCATATGCAGCCTGTGCACAGCGCAGCCCAGATCAGGCTGCCTGGGACTTGCGCCTCCCTACGGAACAGGACACCCTGGGGTCTCCCTGGCAGCTCCCAGCAGCCTGCGCAGGCATTTTGAACAGGGTCCATGAAGTCTGTTTAACCAGCATGATGTGTGCAACAGAATCACAAAGAAACAGGCATTTAAAGTGACATCTGTTGGATTAATTAGCTGTGTAATTAGCCTCCCCTCTGTGGAGACAGGCTTTGTTACTGCTGCCTGAAACTTCCCCAGGTGATTCTCTTTGTATCCATCCTTCCCTGAGCACAAGGAGGAGCAGAGTGGGTGAGATGGGGCTGTACTGCCTGAATGAGGGGCAGGAGACAGCCCAGAGGCCACGGGGCAGCTGAGGGGCGGTAACTGGGTCAGAGAACCTCAACCACCACATCTATGTGGTGGAACCCAAACAGGAACGTGCATCAGCTTGAGCAGGTCTGCCCAGAGGTGAAAGGCAGGGATACAAGTCAGGCATTTATGTCCTCCCCAGTTAGATCAGAACATCTCTGTCCCCTGCAACCAGCTCCCCACCTCCCTGGCCTGCGAGCCCAGAGCTGACACGGGGGGTTACAGCAGGCTCAAACAGCTGGGGGACACAGCAGCCACTGCACTCCTACCCGAGCCACGGCCAACTCAGCAGAACAGAAAAATCCTGAGGTAATCTCTAGGACAAAGAGGAAACCCGGGATCCTGGCAATAGCTGCACTGCACTGACGGTTCGATGGCCAGATGCAGGTATCTCCCTGCCTTAAAGCAGAATGAGAGGGGTGCTGAGGGGGGCACGGCGTGCTGGGCTCTGCCCCGCAGCCCCGTGCTGTGGGCACCCGGCCTCGCCTCTCTGCCAAAGCTACCCGGAGCCAAGGATCTCCCAAAAGCTGCAGCCAGGCTTACCAGAGCCCGTCCAACCGTACCCCAAGGCACGACTTCCAGAGAACCTGTTGCACAAGTGTAACTTATTGCCTAATTTGCCTTGCAGAACTTGGCTGCACACGTCACAGCGCAGGGGCAGGATTTTTAGGACTGGCAAGAAGGAGCAAAAGCCCATTATGGTATTAAGTTATGTATCATGCATACATTATTTATTGTAATTCAATGAATTCCCTATGAGATAGCAAACACAGAACCTCCCATGCTACTTCCATAGCAATTCTGGGGACTTCGTTACAACAGTTTCTTTAGGAACAGTTCAGTTACAGTTGGAGAAGGACGACACAGCATCCTGCAGCCCAGTGCACTGGCAGAGACAAACAAACTAGCAGGCCATGCCAGGTCACATAGAACAGGTTGGAGAAAGCACCTTGTGGGCTCCTTCCCAGCCTTCAAACCAGCCCCCACCAGAGATGGATGCTAATGAATGCCCATCCATTATTTAATGAGGTCGTCGCCAGCAAGCCTACAGCTGCAGAACTGGTGCTTGGCCAGGGCTGGTACCCGAGGCACTGAAATCTGACCCTGCCCAACCAGGAAAGGAACTAAGAGCGTTCTGAGGTCTTCGAGGCGTGTTACCTGTGTTGAGGAATCCATCTGGTCCAGGTAGTTGGACTCAAGACACAGACTGAAATGCAGATTGAGCTCTGGGTTCAAGCCTGGGACAAGACGCCGTGAGCTCCCAATCTTTGGGATAACAAAGGGCATGAATATGGGTGATACCAGCCAGGGGAACGGACACTGGGAGACGCAGCAGGAACTAGGAATTGCCAACCTCTTGGATAACCAAAGAGACTGGAGTCCAGTAACACCAGTGAGGGGGATGGACAGGGAGAGGGGGGCAGGAGCCCAAGACTCGGAGACTTGTGCGTGGGTAGACTGTGAGGATATAAAAGCCCAGGTGCTCTTTTGTTGGGGGTCCCTCCTCAGAGGCACCAGCTCAAACTGTTTCTGTGTTACCACACCAGGAATAAATGGCTTTATGGAATGAGACATGTGAGACTGTGCCATGGGAAACCTGGGGTGGAACTGGTGAGGAAACCTGGTCTGACTGGGTGAGTGGGGAGTCATGCGGGACCCATCGGGTCACCGGAGCCACCGCTGGAGCGGCTTCGGTCTCAGCAGTGAAAGTCTCCGGCCTTAGGAGTGTGACTGCTCGGGAGTCTCTGGAACGGGCTGACTGGGAAGTTTCCTTAACAACCTCTGCAAACAGAAACACGACTGCCCAGAGGGAGCGTGGGATCCTCGGGGGGAACTACTCAAGCACAGCTCTTCAGCACAGGCTTTGAGCCCTGCACTGCAGTGCCACTCGCCTGCTTCAGCCTCACACCGAACTGTCTCCCAGCTCCTCCACCTCCTTGCTCCAGTACTTCTAAACCCTGACTTGTTCCAGTCCTACCAGTTTGTCTTCAACTGCGTGTGTTGGGTGTCTGCAGAAATGCGGGCAAAAGACCCTGACAAACATGCTGTGATAAGATCCTGACAAACATACTGGCGTAAGACCCCAAAACCAGTTGGATAAGGCCACAACAAACAGGCCCATTACCCGTCCTGGACAAACATCTTTTCAGCTCTCCCACAGCAGAGCTAAACCTGCAGGCAGGGGAGTAAGTAGATGCCTACCACTCTGCTCACAGCGGCTGATCACCCAGAAGACAATGCCAGTCTTTTGGATCTGGACCAGCATCTCTCCCTCCACGCTCTCCTCTGCAGAGCAGCGACCTCCCACACCAGCATGGGAGGGACAGTGGGTCACTGACAGCTTATACCACCAAGGCAAGGTCTGCCAGAGCTTTTGTCAGCAGCCCTGCCCCAAAGCTGTGGCCAGAACCACCTTGTCCTCTCCTCGAACATCTCAATAAGCACCACCTGACATGGGAAAAATTCCTGCTTGGAAATTTAAAATACTCATCTACATGTTCCAAAATTACCAGGATAAAAGAATGAACCATAAACACAGACAGAACTGGCATCATGCATGGGAAAGGGTCAGATGCACACTGACACTCCATCAACACGACAGCTTGTTTTGAGATGACACCTGAGGTTCAGAACAGCTTTGCAAGACTGCCCCCCCGCCCCGTGCTGAGCCTCTCTCCCTGCTGACCTGCAGCTCTGGGTGAATAGGGAGAGCCAAGACCCACTCCCACTGCTCTGCCCATGGGCTGCTACAGAAGCCGGGAAAAACTCAGCTTATATAGATTAGGATAAAGCTTGACAAGGTGTTTTTCTGTTTGTTTTTCTTTTCTTGTGTTTGGTTTGTTTAGTTCAGTTTTGTAGGCCATTCTCACAAATATTTTGAATTCTACACCCTGTTTGACCGAGGGCTTTTAGCTCCATGTTTTGGGAAGCTCCTGGTTCCTGCTGTGTGATCAGGGCTCCTGCTCCAGCTGCACTCTCACTCCTTTGTTATTTACGTTGCTTTTACAGGGTGGTTTCTTTACTAAGCTGCTGGCTGCACATGGCTCAGCACTTACTGGAAAACTGTTGAAAGAAAAACCTAAGTGACAGAGGCCCATAAATAAAACATAGAGCAAGCAACGCTGTGTGATCTCAGCAGTTCTGATTCCAGCCCTTTCAAAAAGCAGCGCAGAGAAAGGGTAAGTTCTGAGATCCCGTACTAGCGGACTTTGGTACTCAATACCTAAAGGAAGGTAAAAACGCCTTTTAACGCCAGGGTGACACCATGGAGAAATCCATCACTCAGAGGAACATGCAACCCCATGAGGGCTAAACTGATACTGAGAGCTTTTTATATCAAAATACTTGTCAATCCCAACAGGACCGAAAGTACCAGATTGTAAGGGTCCATCCTTCTCACACTGGCAGTTCACAAGCTCCTTTCATTATGAGTTTATCCAAGACTACAGGATGCAGATTTGAATTAAAGGTTTTGGAGACCATCTTTAAAAACAACTTTGTAGGGAGACTTAAATGAGCATTTATTTCCCTTGTGAAGCTGCCATTGGAATTTGTCTTAAACCTTGGAGGAAATCAGCTCAAAGTCCCTCATATTCTGTAATTTAAATGGGCTTCAGGCACAGTTTGTGCTGCTCAAGAGTGTAATTCAGAGCTCTGATGCTGCATCTGTATTCCAAGAGATAAACTTGCAAAAATAAAGCCAAAACACACTGAAGGCAGACAGCGAGTAAATCAAAGGTTAACAGAGCTCTAAATTTCCTAATGAGCATGACAGACTTTCTGTGAGCAACTTTCCCCAAGAACCTCAAAAGGCAGACATGGGAGGAAGTTTGTGATAAGTATCAAAACCCAAACACATCTCCTTTTGCCCACGACATCATCTGGGTATTTCAGAACTGAATCAGCCCAGCTCCTGGCAGCTCCAAGTGGAGGTCCATGGGCTGGAGCTGGGCTGCTCACCAGAGTTTTCCTACACTCAAGTCCTACAGGGAACATCTCCTGCCAGCCAGGTGGTGGGATGAGAGGACTCTCAGCTCGACCTTACCGCAGAACTATGGCAAGACTAACTCACACCAATGCAAAAGCAGCAGTATTTCATTGAGCCAGCAATTTCCAGAGCACTGAAATTTATGAAATTCACAAGTTCTCCTCCACCCTGGATTCCTGTGTCAAACCAACTTCAAAGTCAGTGGTCTTTACCCAAGTCATTCCAGCCATCTGCCATTCCTGCAACTTTCTCTGGTATCTTCTAGAGGTTTTTTTTAAGCCTTCCTAAAACAAGCTAAATTGAGCACAGTATTGAACCATGAGACAAAGCAAAGATTTACACAGTTCACATACTGTCCCCTCGCCCTTCTGCTTCCCACTGATCATTGAGGCAATGTCTTCAAAGAGACTGGCAATAATTCCACATCTTGCTTGCAGGAAGAACAACTTTAGCCCTTTTTTTTTGTTTTCTTCTTTTTTTTGCATGTGGGGAAGCAGGAAGCCTAGCTGCCCCTCCTCGCTCACCCCCCTCCAGTAGGGCTGTCTGCCCCCCATCCCTCTAACACTGTGACATCAAATTCCATCAATCATTTCCTGTGAAATCACTTGATGTTGTAAAGTTCTTCTGCAACTGTCACAGCTTTACATCTAAGCGGTCCATTATTTTTACCTTACAGCTGATTTTTAAGCTTGTTTTTAACTCCATTTTTTGATCACTTACAAACACAGAAACCCCCTTATCTTTCCAATCTTTTTTCTCCATTGTGGAAAGCTAGTTTTTATTTCACCTTCTGTTTCTCATCCTTCACCTCCCTACCCATGCCCAGACCTCTTTCCCAGTTTGTTCATGAAGAATCTTATCTAAGACCCTGGGCATCCCCTGCCCGTGTGGACCAGCCCAGCCCTGCCTGTAGCCTGGCTGACTCCTAACAACTGACAGTGCTGCAAGAACCTCTCTTCCAAAAGTCTGCTTTTCCCCTTCCTAATCCATATGCCTACTAAGACTTTTCTATTACAGTTTCTATCAATTTGCTGACTTAATGCTTTGCAGTTTCTGCCCCATGCTACTGCCAGGAGCCTCTGCCCCCTCCTGTGGAGTTCCTCCAGAACTCTTCAGAGCAGAGTCCTGCTAAATCAGTGACTTTTTCCTTTGTGGTTCCTCCACATGAGACCACCCTTCAGGATTTATCCTCCATACAGAGGTATCTTTCAATTCTGCTCTTAAACACGCAAGAAGAATCTCTCCTCCTTCCCTTCCCCGTAATACAGGCCTTCTTCCCTTTCCCTACCTCCACAGGTAATACTTTCCTATTCGATCACATTCGACTTTCTGTGGACTTTGGCCGGGATCCCCCCCGCTGTTTTCTCAGGGGTTGTTAACATTTAACACAAGCACCTAAGGTGCTTTTTGGTAACTCCTCTGTGACCCACACACATATCAGACCCTTTACTGTATCCAACAGTAGCTCACTCATTTTCATGTAATTTTAACTTCAAAGTTAGCTACTATTACAGAAGGTACTCTTTTTGTCTATTATGGAAGGACACTGAATTTGAATACATTATCATCATCATTCTGTAACTACATCTCATACAATATTCCATGCACCCTCTGGGATTAAAACTTTTAGGGGATTTTCCAACAAGTTTCTTTGAGAATCCTGTGGCCAGCAAAGGAGATACAAGCTCCTGTAGGGGAGGCATGATGGGACAGTGCTGCTCCATGGTGGAACTAAGGCCTTCTGCTGGGTGTGCAGCTGCACATCCTCCTTCCCTTCCCACAGGCCAGCCTCGCCTCCATCCGAGTCAGCACAGATCCACAGTTTCATCACCACTAGCACCATGAGCACTGATATTAAAGAGTCATTTTCCTGCACACTCTGCATCTCTAGCTAACAAAGAGCCTCTATGCATGGCACCATGTAACCCAAACCTTCTCCTTCAGACTCCCTATTCCCTAAAAAAGTGAACTCAGCACTTGGAAACACTGAAAAGGAAGACACTGAATGAACTCATTGAAGGCACTTGCTGGCAGTCTGGCCAGCAGCGTGTTTCTTCAGTAGTTCTTTGTTTAAACTTCTTCTGAGCTGCACATTCTGAACTAGAGATTGTCAGGAAGTTGTAGGAAATGTCCAAACCTGGCTCCTTCTCAAGCAGATTAATTCCTTCCGGAAACTCCACCTGTGCAGTAGACACTGGGAACTCGTGCCCAACCTCTTCCAGATGTGTGGAGCACTGCTGCTCTGCTCCACGCCTGGTGTCAAGCTCTGCGGTCACGAGGAGATGAGCCCTGGCTGCTGCTGCAGGGAGCTGCACTTGTCTCTGCCTCTGCTCACAACCATCCCTGTCACCCAGCCCAGGCCGCACCATGCCCCTCAGGCCGTCCCAGCTACAGGAGGAAGGGTCTTCAGACCCATCATCTACCTCAAGCCAGAACACCCATCTCAAAAATGTAATGCCATGCATTGACAATGGTGCTCTTGCTTTCCAGGGAGTTCTTCAGGATGTAAACCCCCTCAGTCACCCAAGGTGGTCAGCAGTCACAGGAGAGGCACAGGCATCACACTCCCCCAGCAAGTGCCAGAAAAACAACAGGATTTCCAGTTTAGCCACAGAATTTTAGGGGGACAGCAAGGAATTGGAAGAACACAGCAATAAAGGAAAGGTTATCAGACCTTTCCAGTTTTTTGCCATTCCTCTCCCCTTACCCCTGACAGGGAAGAGGCCTGATGGAAGCTATTGCGATGTGCAGGACAAAGATGGCAGCAGAAGATCAGACCTTCTCCCCTGGCACTGGGAGTGCTGCAGGAGAAGACTAAAAGGTTCACCCGACTCCGACTGACAGTGTCTCCAGATCACATTTTCTGGCAGCAACTAACACTGACAGAAGTGGCACTCGGGCAATGCAAGCAGCCAATAACATGTGATTTAGGAAAAAAATGGCAAAAGCAGCAGAATAAGGAGGATTGTGTGTGATAAGCCCAGTGTGTGCTCTCACCCAGCAGCATCTGGAGAGGATTTTCTCCAGCAGGCAGGGAAGAACTCGATTACATCCAGTTAACTGTGCTCTAAACTGATTATGCATGTGCCAGGCTAATGGATTACATTAGCAAGAGGAAAAATAACATCCAATCAATCTCAATTTACTGCAGACCACACCAAGGCCTGAGAGAAGAGAAACCATTCTGTGAACTCCCCCCACTGCCGCTGCATCCCTTCAGTTATCAGCAGAGACATGGCGTTACAGCCACTCCAAGGACCGGAGAGCCGTGCTGGAGCTTGTCTGATCCATGCCTCATCCAGAGAGAGGCTTTTCCACTAAATCAATCCCTGATTCACGCTATGCTGAAGCAAGATGCCGTGAATCCAGCCATCCACCAACCTCTGCTCCAAGCTTTATCCAGCCATACTAGAAGGCCAATATATGGAGCATCCAAAGGAATCCATTACTCTGAAACATGTTATCCTTCAGCTGGTGTTTCCGTGCTGTTGTGTCAGAGGCAACACAGGGCTGTAGCAGCCCTGAGACTGCCCAGGCCTCTCACAAACCTGAAAACTGACAATTCCTCTTTGCCTGCCTAAGGAAAACATCTTAGGAATCTTTATTACAAGAAGCTATGCCTGCCCCCCGATGCTGGTGGGATTTTTTCTCCCCTTTCTTCTTTTTTTCTCCCTTTCCCCTCAGTGAGAGAATTCTAGTGCCCCAACTGTTTTCCCCAGTGGAACCCCCTTTAGATGAAGTGCCCGGATAAAGAAAAGTTTAAGCCTTTGCAATATATACTCAACAATATTATGTGTGAAAAATCATAATACAGCTTTCAAACAACTCTCTTGTACCCCAAACTGACCTCCACAGAGAAGATTCAGTTCCCTCAGCTGGGTTCTTGCAGTCTCCCTGGGACTCTCCTGCCCCCAGTTTCCAAGCTGTGTAACTCTCTCAGGTCTCCTGCACACCAGAGAGCACAGATGTACGTGCAGACCCGATCATTTCCAGACTCTGCTGGGTGAGGCTGGATCCCAGCTCAAGATGGAACAGTCGCTTTCACAGCCAGCCTGGCCTCAACAGTGAGCTCTGAGAAACAAAACCCCGCTCCGAGCAGCTCCCCACCAATTCCAGGTAGTTGCAACAACCACCTCAAGGTAAACCGTATATGATGCTCCTGGTTATCCCCTTCCTCCCTGAATTCGCTGGAACTGTTCACTCCTAGGAAAAATCCAGGAGTTTTGAAAACGTGTCTACACTGTGAAGTGGGTGGGTACTGTAGAGCTCAATGTCAGTTCTTAAATTCCCATTACATAAAGAAAAATTTTCAAAGAAAAAATTAAAAAGCACAAGGTACACTATGTGTGTATATAAAGAAACCTCAGCACATTTGGGAGAAAGCAGGAAGAAAAGCATGAGGACAGAACAAATATAAAAAAACCTGTGAGAAATGAGCAGACAACAAGCGGGAGAGCACGTGTGAATGGAGGGGATGCGGCTGCTGAGATTTATGGCAATTCGTACCTGATTGTTCATACTAAAGCTATTATGGGATGATTAGAGAAAAAGGTGAAGCTTTAAGTCCAGTGAAAATCAATAGAAACGTCTGGAGTAATTCTGCTGCACGAGTGAAAGGACTATTTACTGTATCCGGAGCTCCTCTTGGGTTACAGCCCACAGGGTTCGGGCCAGCAAGGGGAGGGGGCTGGGGACGAGACGAATGAGACAGGAAAGAGAAGATGGTTATAATGGTTATAAAGACAACACAGAAGAGGCGGGGTGGGGGGAAAAGTAAAGACAACAAGGTGAGAGTGAAGCCCAAATACCGCTGTGGATGAAAACACGCAGTGCCTCCAACGTGCACGGCCGCGCACACGCTCACGGCTCCTCTTCAGCCTCCTCCCTCTCCCAGCCTCCAGCAGCGCTCTGCTCACACGTCCCAGCACTGACGCACACAGAGCACAACAACACCGTAGCGACGGCCCCTCCATCCGCCCAGCGCCAGGACCAGCACACTGACCACAGCGGAAGCCTTCAAGCGCCACAAAGCGACAAACTCGTATGGGAAAGAGCCAACAAACCACAGGCCAGTGTCACCTTGCACAACTTTTCAAGCAGTGATTGTTCAATTTCTGTGCAGAGTATCACAGTTGCAGTGCCATAAGACACACAAGCCCCCTCTAAAGCACTGTGGCGTGAACATCTACTGGCCTGAAGCCTGGACAACCACAGTTACTAAGAGAACAGGTTGAAGAGCTGCAGCAACCAGTGAGATTGGGTGCCAGTGGAGAGCTCTCAGCAGCTCATCTCCAAAGGGTCACAATCCACCATGGTTCAACATAGATTTTCCTTGGAAAATGAATGAAGACGAAGCAAAGCCAAACCTTACCTTATAGAGCTTCAGGCTGGCCTCGTGCCTCGAGTTCACGGTGTGAAGACGTAGCTTCTCCAGACTGTTGGTGTAGTAGTCGCACGCGTTGCATTTCAGATGGACTGGGTTCCCAATGGCCACGCACTTGAGCCTCCATTCATTGGCTTTGCCCCCCTCCTTGATATGTGCCACCAGCTGGTATTTCTGCACGTGCTTGTCTGTCTTACAGTGGAGCTGGAAGTTGGCCTTGAGTTGCGTGTTGTAGCGGCACAGCTTGCACTGGTACGAGTCCCCCATCACCGCCTTCCACTCGTCCTCAGGGAGGCTTCGCTCCACGTTCATGTGGAGGCCCAGCATGTCCAAATTATCTGTAGTGAACTTGTTGCACACAGCACACTGGAAGAGCTTCAGCGACGGGTCATTTGTTTGCGTGAAACTTTCACCCAAGTTCATGAGCTCCTCAGACACCAGCTGTCCACCACCCAACCGCATGTCCAGCGGGATCTCGCCACCCACTGCACAAAGAAAAAAGGGGAAGGAGAGGTCAGAAAGGCTGAATTCTTGCCAGAAGATAAACACAGAGCAGAACATAAGCTGCTCACAAGTGCCACCTGTGTACCCACAAACACACGGTGATACCACACACAGCTGTCCCTTCGCCCACTCCTCCGTGTTGCTGGTCTGCACCAGAGCTGAAGAAAAAAGTCAAGGCAGCCAGCGTAGAAGGCTGGGAAGAGACTACAATCACCCTTGCTACCCACTTGCTGAAGGATCATCCAGCCCTCTGCCCGTCAAAGGTGGCGAGAAAAACCCTACAGATTTTGAGAGGATGAAGAACTCCATAGCACCACACTGAAAGTTTCCGTGGCCATTTCAAGAACAGCATTAATACTTCGTTCTGTTTTTTCTTGCCTCCCAGGAGAAGCAAATGCTACCTCATGCAGTAACTAAGCACAGTCTCTACCACATAAAACAAACGTCAACAATCACAAGCCCAGGTGATGGCTGCATCACAGGGAGGTCACCACACTGCTATCACAAGTTGGCAATAGTGCAGAACACGGCATGGACAGAAACAACCTGAAAAATGCTACTCCTGCACTATTATATCTCATCTCTTGTCCAAGAGCTCAAAATGGTGAAGAATCTTCTAAAAACAGTGTTGACAAGGTAAAGACAACAACTAATAAAGAGGGTACGAGAGCGCGTCAAGGAAAGCCAGGAGGACCCTGTGTTTGTCAGGCTGACTCTTCAAACCAGAGCTCAACTCTGCTCACTCAGCCACTGAGCACAACAAGCTCCTACTCACACCACAGCACCTGAGAGATGCAGACAGAGACACTCTGTAACAAGCCCAGAGACCAACCAGGACCCTTGTGCCACCTTACTCTCCTTTTCCGCTTCTAAGGCATTTATAGTCTTTCTACAGCTTTTTGGTACTTTACCTTGATTTGATGTCACAGCTCAGCTTAACAATCCTATGAAAGGAACCAGGTCAACAATTTGTCAGATAATCAAAAAGAGATGTTATTCCCTTAACTTTTCATTTCCTATGTTGCAACCTATTTGCTGAGAAGCAAATGCTCTTTAAGTCACTCTCTCCTGAAATCACCATGCAGGAAGGACCCAAAAGCAGACTCTTCTGAATTATTAATGTTCTGCTCAGTTTTGGACCAAAGTGTAAGAATGGGAAAGATCTGCTTCACTTCTTGCAAAGCTCACAGAGTGTGTACCCGAGCCAAAAGCGCCGAACTGGTGTCAAGTGCTTATTAACACGGGTAGGGCCTCCCTCTGCAACTCTCGGTGTGAGATTTGCAACCATCAGATGCACAGTTCACAAATCGCTCTCCAGGCAGCTCATGGACATCCAAGGCCCTGTCATTTACTTTAGGAGCTTCAGTTAAAACGCTCCCAACTTATCACAACTGCCCTGTGCTTCAGTAGGGAGGGGCTCTGAGCTTCAGAAGTCTCCAATCCCATCCGTCACTCTAGCAGCAGAGGAACACCACCCCTTCCACCCCTATCAAACCTGCTTACCTTGTCTTCTCAAGGCAACACAGCGCGGAACAAACCGACTCTGTACAAGTACACCCGCCTTTGGGAGTGCCAGCAGCTGACTGCACCCTCTCTCAAAGCTATCCACCAAACTTCTCCCACTCCTCACCAAACCCAGAAGTTCTCAGGAAACACTGTAGTTAGGATGCTTTCCACAATGAGGAAGAACATTCAGCGCATGGCATCCATAACCCTTATCTGCTGTTGCAGTAAATCCCTATGAAAACTCTTGGAAAATGTACCAGAAAACCCACAAGACGAGAAAAACTGCTCTGGGTGAACACAGATGAGAAATCTGCACTGTGCCTCCATCCTCAACCACCACAGAAAGGCAGCTCATGGGGCCACAGTGCCAGACCCCTTTGCTGGCTCTTTCACACGAACATGGTGGAAACCCCTTCAACCTCACCTAGAGATGGAGCCATCGTTGCCATGGGGTTGGTGGGATCGAGCTGGAACCCCCCCATCATGAACTGTGCATCTGAGGAAGCGCTGTCCATCTTCAAGTTGGGAAGGTTCATGTTCTGCGCCAGGTAGTACTGGTAGAGCTCGGCCTCGGCAGGGGACGGCAGGCTGCCGAGGCCCAGGTGCCGGTTATGTTGGATTTGGGACATGTTTTGCTGAAGCAGCATCATATTGTGCATGTGCTTCTCACTGGTCATGTGAATCCGAAGGTTTCTAGCTACGTTGGTCTCATAGTCGCACACCTCGCACCGCCACGTAGGTTTGGTTTTTGGTTTGGTGGGGGAGGGAGCCCCACAGGTGCTACCAATGTTGGCGGCGGCGGCTGCTGCGGCGGCGGCAGCTGCCGCCGCGGCCCCCGCGGTGTGGCTGAAGACTTGCTCTCCCCCTCCGTTCTGCAGGTTCTGCATGTTGTTGAGATGCTTGTCGGACTGCATATGAATACTGAGGTTGCCTTTGGTAGTTGTGGAGTAGTTACAGACCTCGCAGCGGAAGGGCTTGTAACCACAGGTGTAGCTCTCGCCCCGTGCCAGCCGTGGGTGTGGCTGCCCGCTCTTGCAGTAGACGCAGGAGCCACCCGGCTCAGGATGTTTCTCCTTCATGTGCGCCTCAAGCGTCTGCTGGTACTTGTAGTGCCAATTGCACTTGGGACACTTGAGTGTCTTACACGAGTTGCGAGAATGCATCATAGTCATGTGGCCACCCAGCGACCGCGAGGAGCCCAGGACCGTGTCGCACTTTGGGCACTCCACGCCGCTCCCCGAGGGGCACTCCCCACCCCCAAGTTCACAGAGGGGGCCAGCATGCTGGTGATGGGAGATGTAGCTCCCGTCCTCGCCCTCTGCACTCTCATTTGGTTCTGGTGCTGTGGCATTGTCTTTATTGGCACTTTCATCGATAAAGTCCAGCCTCCTGCTGCCCTCAGCCACGCTGGCTCCGCCGCCCTCATTGTTAAAGCTTAAGTGATTCCTCCTGTTTGCACCATCAAAGACAAAGGAAGAAGCAGAATTAGAACTAGTAGAAGCCGTGCCCCGCGACAGGGTCTGGAGCACGTTAGGCATTAAGGGAGAGTTAGAAATGCTTTGGTTTGAGAGAGCAAGGTCCTTTTTGCTGCTGCCACTGCCTGCCACAGCCCCAACATCCTCCTGGGGCCGGTCCTCCAGTTCATCCTCCAACTCGTTTGGAAATAGTCCTTTGCAACCCTCATCATCCTCTTCTTCTTCCTCTTCCTCCTCTTCCTCCTCCTCCTCCTCCTCTTCTACATCCTCCTCCTCCTCCTCTTCCACCTAGTCAGCTGGCTCCACCTTTTCTGAGAGGCTGTCCTGGTCGTCCCCCTCTTGCTTCTCCCCCTCTGCCACCCCAGGGTCCTTCCCCTCCGAGGATTTGGTGGGACTGGAAGCCAGCGGGCCCAGGGGGACTGAGGTAATGGGAGTCTTCAGAGCTGAGCTGGTCAGCCCACCCAGGTTGAGGAGTGCACTGGGGGCCAGGACACCCGCGGCTGGCGGCGGCTCAGCTCCACCGGCCGCCCCGGCCTGGAGGGCCTGCTCACCTTCCATGCAAATGCCACTGAATTTACCATAAAAACTGTGTCCAGGGCCTATGAGGTTAGCTGCGGAAACGAGAGGGTGCTGAAAGGTTTTGTTTTTTGGTTCCAGAAAGCTGACAAGGGGTTCCTTGTCTTTGCCTATCCCTTGGATGATAGCGGAGATGTTCTTATTGCTAAGAATTTTCCGCTCTTCCTCACTCAGAGTCATTCGGTGGTCGTGCACGGCATGGGTCACAAACGAGCGGACATACCCAAAGGAGAGCTTGCACAAGAAACACATCAGGATGGGCTTCCTCTTCCCATAGAGCACAAAGCCATCGAATTTGGACAGGTCCACATTGTTGGGAACATCTTTGGATACGCAGGAGCTTTTGGCAGAACCGTCGCTGTTCAGGTAATCCTTGTTGCTTTTGTGTCGCACATCGAAGACGCGGAAGCTGTGCAGGACGGGGCTGATGCCCGCCAGGGCTGAGGTATTCGGGAAGGCCTGGTCTGAGCCCTCAAACCACTTCCCGAAGGATGAGGCTATGTGGAAGGTGTTGATGATCTGTGGGTAGACGGGAGCGGCGGCAGAGGGCTCTCCCTGCTTGGGTAGAGAGTTCGGGAGGAGCGAGGGGAGAGTCCCGCTGCCGCCGGCACCCCCGCTTTGCACCAGCTGGCTGAGGCTCTCCACGATGTAGGCTGAGCCGTCGGGCTGGTAGACGATCTCGCCGGCCAGGTTCTCCACGTCGCTCTCCTCCTCGCCGTCCTCGCTGCTCTCGCTCCCGCTCTCCCCCCGCAGCGGCGGGGGCGGGCGGGCGCCGGCGCAGCGGTGCTCCATGTAGCTCTGCAGGCCGGCGAAGGAGGCCGCGCACTGCCCGCAGCTCACCTCCTTGCCCGCGGGCTCGGCGCCGGGACCCGCCGCGCTGCTCTCGGGGACGCGCTCGGGGAAGGGGACCCTCAGGCTGTCCAGGGGGCTGCAGCTCTCCGCCGCGGGCTGCTCCATGCTGCCGGCCGGGTCAGGGAGGTGGGCGCTGTTGAGATCAGTCCATTGCTGGTGCTGAGGAATGCCGCACCCATTGTCCTTCCCGGGGATGACAGGCGAGTCACAGCCTTCCATGGCAGGGCCGGCACGGAGCGCTCATTGCACCCGGTACGGCTTGGACCTGCAGATGGGGAGAGGAGAGAGGCAGGTGAGTCAGGGCGTGCCTGTAAAGACCCCACCACCACAAGGGCTGCTGACCCTGCTCCTCAGGACCAAAGTGGGGGCTGGTGTGCCAAGACAGGCTCCAGGGACAGCCAGCCCAGCCTTGGGGAATGCACTGCTGGGAATGAGCAATGGAAACGTGTTGGCAGCAGCAATGCAAGAGGCAAACTGAAGGGGCCTGGAAGGTGGCAAAAACCTCCTTAACATCTTCCCTGAAGGGAGCCAGCAAGAAGATTGTAGGACCTGCACTGTCACCCCTAACGCCTTGGGTCTTCAGAAGACAAACAAAATCATCACGGGAAAGCTTGTGACAGAAACAAGACACGACAACAAAACAGTTCTGTGGCTTTACAACTTGGTAAAACTCGTATTCTCTGGATCCCCCTAAGGCAGATGCTGTTTTTCTGGGTGTTACCCTTCTGCTGACGGCTTGGGAAGCACAGACCCAGCATTACCACACACACACCTCAATGGGAGACCACGTGACCCAGAGCAACTCAGAGCGATTTCGGAGTAACAGTGTTCAGAATGCACAGGAGACTTAACTGCTCTGTTCTGGACAGAGTTTAAATAGAAAGATGTCAGGAGAGAAACCAAACAGGAAATTCCAGATCTGACAAGGGTGCATCCTGGGGATTGGAAAGCGGTCAGCCCACCATGCTCCAGGAAGCTCCCAGAGATCCTGCAGGGCACTGTCTCTGCACACGGACTGCTTTCTCTCACCTCTGGAGACAAACGGTGGGTGCAGGTCCCGGAAGAGGAGAACACCCTTCTCACTACTTCCATTCCACCAAATCAGTGTGACTGGAGGACTCCCACCAACTGCCAAACAGTCAGCGGGCCTGGGCTACTGACCATGGCCGACATCCAGGGCCCCCCGTCATTGTGACCCCCTTTGCTGCATCCGGTCAACAACTCCAACACTGCAATCCTAAAGGAGTCCTGCAACCCTAACGGAGCCCTCTTCAGCTCATACGGAAAGTGTGAAGAGAGCTGGAAACCTGCCAAAGAAGACATGAGCAGCTGCAAAGCAGGTGACGTGCCGCAGCAGCACCGTGTGAACTACCTGAATTAGTTCAAGCAAAAGAAAACGGAGTGACATTCAACATTTTTTTTCTGGTTTCACTATCTCTCAGTTTATTTTCCTTTACTATACAAAGCCATCCACACTTCCGCTGATTTCTCTAATGTGTTTGTACTTTCCCTTTACATTTTACTTCTGGTGAAGCTCAAAGAAAAAACATTTAAAACTACCACTGAAGGCAAAGTAATACTCTCAAAGCCCATGTGCAAGGATGCCTGCAGAAGGACACACAGCTGCAACGGAGACACCATCCAACGTGTTCACACACAACATTACTCTACAGCACCTCCAGTCTCACCTTCCCTGGATTCTATGCCATACACAGCTGCCTCTGCAGTTGCACTGGGAATAAACAGGGATTTGCTCTGCAGTAACAGTAATCTGGTGCACTGAGCAGAACCCCGCTGCCAAAAGGCTCTGGGTTCTTAGTCAGCCAGTTTTGTTCCCCTACCTAAAATATGCTCCAGCGATGTAACGGCTCCTACTGCACCAGCTCTCTCCCTGGAACATTTGCCCTTAGCTGTGTGTTTTCCTTAAAGTGATCCCAGATCCTTCTGTGTTGAGGCTGCACGTTCACCTTCCCACAACACGCCTACTCTCTCCCTTTTCACTGCTACTTCCGCACTGGCAACTGCAATCCAAACTGAACCAAAACAGATTCACACAGGGAAAATGAGGAAAAAGAAACTCCATAAGCCTTGTACTTTTGCCAAGTGAAGTTTTAGGAATATCTTTGTGGACTTCAAAGCGCAACGTGGAATGATGACAGCCTAGCAATTCTTTTAGACATGGAGCATTGTGCGGGCCAGCACAGCCAGGTGAGACATAGGCAGGGTCACAGCAGTTCTGCCATCAAGAACTCCTGACTGGCAGGAGATGCCTGACTGACAGCCAGGCTGGAAGGGTTAGCAGGGCTGGAGGGGCGGGAGGGTTAACAGCCTGATTGGAAAATCAATGTAATAAATGCTTGGTAAGTTACAGGAACATGCGGGAAGAGGAGGCCGCGATTGATAAAGGACTGCAGCTTTGATGCTGCACTGGGGACTTGTTTATTGACAGGAAAGCCAATCTCTCTCCCGGCCCGGCCAGGCAGACCTGCACGCTCCAATTAATTGGTGGGCTTTTCTGCCTTGGCTTGCTTTAACAGCTCTCCCCCACTCACTCCAAGTTAACCAGCTCAAGATGTGCTACGCCAAAGGAATCCTCTCCTCTCCCTTTCCTCAACACAGAGGAGCCCTTACAGGGCATGTGGAAAAACCCAGAGCCAAAATGGCCAGCCCAAGCCCCAGACACAGGCTGAGCTCCTGCACAAGCTCAAGCTCTTCTGATGGTTCAGTCATCATCAGAGCTGTTCCTGAAGGGAGCATGATGCATGAAAATATCTGTTTCTATTCACACGTAAGCTGCAGGAATCATCTCTTTAAACTGAAAACTGCAATTTCCTTGCTAAAGCAAACCAGGTTCTAAGCAGGAGCACAATGCAGTTATTAGTCCACTACTGGGCCCTATATCTTCCACCACCCCGCACCGCCCCTAGGCCACCTGTGTGGGGACATTGAGAGCTCAGATGGACAGACAGACACGGCGTGCTCCACACCTCCCATTCGCTCCCCCTGCCGCCCTCTCTGCTCTGTTTATCAGGCAGTCAATAAGAAAAGGTAGTTCTTACTTAAGGAGGCAGAAGTCAACTCGTCAGGTCGATCAGCACTCTGTCTGTAAACATGGTTTCCCGTAAAATCAATGAACTCCAGTTACAGAGAGAACAGCCTGAGCGCCAGAGACTCCGCGCTCTCACACTGCCCCAGTGGCAAAGAAGGGCTCTCCTGGTCCCTTCTGCAGCCTCACATGCCACCACTGCCATGTCCACCTTGCCTCTGGCCCACGGCCCGTCCAAGCCCCTGCCCCCTCCTCACAGCACCATTGCATCTCACAGCCCCCTGGAGCCGACGTGGGACGAGCCAGGGCAGCGCAGGCACCACGGGCCAGGAGCGCTCTGCCAGGCACCCCGGCGGCCCAGAGCGGGGCTACGCCTGGATGGCAGGTGCAGGTGACAGCACAACACTGCGTGCCCCACACTTGTGCCGCGTTCCTACTAACCAGGCCTGCAGCTGGCAGCCACGCTGTGCAGGACACGCACGGAGTCAGTGCCTGCGTCCCCCCTGCCATCTCCTTCCAGCCCCCAGCCCCATCCTCACAGGGACAGACATTCCATCTTCCAGCAACGCTCCCACGGAGGAGTGGCTGGTGCTAAAGCAACACCCTGCAACCCCTGGTAAGCTGGGGGCTCCTGGGCACCCCCAGCCTGCGGCACCAGGCTGCTTCCTCCCCAGGGACGCTGGCAGTGGCGCGGGCAGCAGGGATGGAGCGGGAGGGAGGAGGGGGCTCCTGCTGTTGCCCAGGCTTCCCGAGAATTAAATATGAACAGCCGTGCTGTGTAATTTTAAATTGTTAATTAGCACAGGGTTAATTAGGCGGCCCTTTCACAAGAGGCTGTTTGGCAGTAAACCAAGACTAGAAGCAATGAGGAAGGAGGAAAACAAAAGGAGAAGGCGACAGTGAGAAACTGTTCCCTCAGCTAATGACCCACACGGCACCACAGAAAAAGGGCACTGAGGACACGGAGAAGATACAAGCAGATGCATTACACTCACAGCCATTACCTGGCCGACAGTCCCTGTAGGCTGCCCTCCCTCTGCCCAGCTGCATGGCACAGGGAAGAGCTCAGGCCCTCAGTCAGCTCCAGGGTGCCAGAGGCTCAGGAAAGCCAAAAGGGACAGAGATGGAGGGACAAGGACAGCACAGGACTAACGGTGCACTCAGACACTCTGCCCACAGCCCTCCTCACACGCTCAGCCTGGCCTTCTGCAGTGTCCCTGGAAGGACAGTGCCTGGTGAGTGTGGTGTCCAGGTCGGTCAAGAAGCTCCTGTCTCAGCAACAGCACTTGATGACACTTGTTCCAGCCTGAAAACTAGGGATGGACATACCAAAGGTGAGTGAGCAGCCAACTCAACTTCACAGTCATAGAAACACAGAATAGCTTGGGAAGGGACCTTGGAGATCCCTGGGAACAGGTACGCTCAAAGCTCCCGAGAGCAGGAGCCCAGGCAGGGGGGTGCAAGGCAGTCACCGTGACCCTCTGAAGTGGTGACACAACGAATCTGGAGCATCAAAGCTTTCTGTGTCGCCTCCCTGCACCTGGCATGCTACACAGCACTTGGGTAACACTTAGGCAATTGCAAATGGAAAGACATGATAAAAATAATTGCCTAGGATCAAAAATTCAAAAATTAAGGAAGAACAGAATGTATGTTGCCAAAGCAACTCTAATTTTGCTCCTTTATGCATATGAATTATGATACTGCCTGCAATTAGGTGAGCACACGCCGCCTCACTTGGCAAGCAGGATGGTCACAGAAGAGGGTAAAACAAGGTGGCAGGAGCATGCTGTCACTTTATGTGATTTCTACAGCAGCTGCTATCACACAAATATGTGAAGAGTTACTTCCTAGAATAGAAAGATCCTTTCAAATTTCCTCAGCAACACTGGCTGGAGATTCGAGTGGCAATACCGAGAGTTTCAACTCCCAGTTCCGTAAAATCCTTCCATCTTTTAAGTTAAACAGAAGACGTGGATCGCAGCTCTCTCACATTCATTAAGGTGCCAGAAAGCAGCAAGATACCTGCCAGCCTAAGGGAAGTGCTGAGAACTCCGCAACAAGACTTGAGCTATTAGGATAAAATGGTACTTATGTGCCAAAACCTGAGCATAACAAGGAACGTGGATGCACAGTGTGAAGAATGATTTCTAGCTGGGGCTTTTCTGCCAGCATTTTACAACATCAGTGCCTCGGGATTCCTCTTATGCAATTCCTAACCAAAAAAAAAACCCTGAAAATACTGATATTCATTTGCCAAGTTCAACATTTTAATGAAGAAATTACAAACTAATTTTTCCCTTTCACATAGCAAGTCGTATTTTGCGCCTCTCCAAGTGAGACCAAACTGTGTTTTGGCACACACCCTGATCACAGTGGAGTTCTCTCACTGGCAAATATGGTCTGATGAGCAAGATACCAGTCTTAACAAATCCTGAACACCTTACATCTCTCTTCCTCTTTTGCAGTGACGCTTTACCAACCAAAAGCCCAAGCTCAGTTCTGACTTCTTCCAGTGTTCTGCTATGTGCCAGACTGTTTCCATCTGGACACATGGCCACATCCAATGCCTCTGCAGTGGGAGCAGAATTAACAAGCCAGCCCTGCCTGGTGGTGGAAGAAGCATCAAAACAACACTGACCCAGGGGTTCCAAAGAGTCTTGGGGCTTTAAGTCTTCACAAACCAGTTGGTTATCCTGACAAAGCCAAAAATTCATAGAACTGAAGAACCATTTGGGTCGGAAAAGACCCTTAAGAGCATCAAGTCTAACCATTAACCCAGCACCACCAAGGCCACCACTAACCTATGTCCCCAAATACCACATCTACGTGTCTTTTAAATCCCTCCCTGGGATGGTGACTATACCACTGCCCTAGGCAGCCTGTGCTAGTGCCTGACCACCTTTTCAGTGAAAAAGTGTTGCCTCTGTGGAAGTTCCTATGAACACTTCGAGCTTTCCCCTCTGAGGGATTCTAGCCCATGGATCCTCAAGGGCCCAAGGTCCCAGAAGGGGATGACGTGGCACACAGCGGTCTACTGAAAGAAAAGATCCATCAGGCACCTCAAAAGGACAGGACAGTCTTCCCGCAGCAGGAAGACAGCCCTGCGGAGGGATTGCATTGGGCAGCGCTCCAGCCGACAGCGCAGGCGGCGCCGCTCTGTGCGCGCTCGCTGGCACGGCCACGGTGCGAGAGCTGACACAGGGCTCACATCCACGGGCACAGCCGGCCCCTCAGATCTTCCTGGCATCATTAGCATAAACAGCTTTTCAAGCAGCAGGAAGCAAAGGAAACGCTGAACAAAACAGGGCTGAAAGCTGCAGGGCTCAAGCACTTGGCATGAAACTGAGAGAAAGGGGCTCCTTGAAAAGGTGAACCTTCCACATTATCCGCATTTTCCCTCTGTCCTTCACACCAGCTAAAACTGAGCCAATGGGAGTAACACAAGCCAGGCAGCTTTTCAGAAGGCATTTTGTTATGAACTATTATTCCAAGTTTGCTGATCCCTTTGAGCCAGCTACTGCACTACACACAAAAATATTTATCTAATCTTCAGCCTGCTGCCATTGAGAGTGGAGTGATCCCAAGGAGGGCCGGAAGGCTTTCCGTGAGCAGCTGGGGACAAGAGCGCTTATTCCTCCAGGAGATTCTTAGCACTAAGAATATTTTGCAGCAGAGCACTAAGAATATCTGGCTTCAGCCACGTTTCTCTCTACACAGTAAACTGAAGCACTTGCTTAGCTCTTACACGACAAGGCATTCACATGCTCCCAGGGCACCGAGCTTGTTCTCAGGTTCTGCAGGAACCTCTCCTCTTGAGTAGGACACCACAGAAGTTGCAGGTTTTGTTTCAAAACGTCATACATCTCAGGATTCTGCCGTTGCACAACTCACCCCTTTGCTCCAAACCCCCAATCTTGTTAAATGCTGTTCCCAGCCTATGCTGCTGCAGAAATAACTACATTTGCATCTGGTTTGCATTTTCGTGCACCATTGTTGATCCAACTCCAAAACTAATCAAAGAGCTGCTGAGGACAAACTGCCTTGCTCTGTCACAGAGACTCCACAGCCCCCAGGTTCCCCCAAGCCCCAGTGCCTCAGAAAGAGGGTCATGCTTGTCCCCCCATTTTGCCATGCTGCAGCTTGTCCTGTCCCCTCAGTGCCTGTCCAGCGGCTCGCTACCACAGCTCTGTCTGGGCCCCGAATCCCTCCATGGAGGAAAGGAATATCCACAAGACCTTGCATTGGGCAACCCCTACCCTCACCGAACCCCTGGTGATGCTCGTGAATGGAGAAGTCCTGAAATGCTTTGAGTTTCCAGCCCTGCCACATGGCTTTGGGATCAGACACAGCCAAGCCTCCGTGGCCCAGCTGGAAGAGCTGCGGCTCTGCTGCCAGGCTGAGCTCCACAGCGATGCTCCACACACGCAGGCTCGCGCGACTGGCGAAGAAATCCTGCCAACGCTCCTTCCTCCTACAGATTTACCCAAACAACATGTGTGCTCCAGACTAGTGTCAGGGGCCAAGCCAAGGGTAAGAGTTAGACTCATAAGTCATGCAGATCTCCTCTGCCAGGGCTCGGATCCAGTCCTTGTTAGGAAGCAGACTCACTGCGACATTCTGGGCTCAGTTGCTCTTTCCCACCCTTTGGGAAAGCCGATGCTTTGCATTGGGAGAGCAGGCTCAGAGGTATTAGGTCATTCTGTAACCATTCCACTGGCTGCTCAGACAAACACCGTGGCTGATACGTCAGCTCTGAGCTACACACGAGGGTTGCACAGTCCCATCACAAAGGTCACCGAGATGTCTGCTTACACCAGCCATTCATGTTTCAGTATAAACACCAGTTACAGACGTGTCACTGGAAGATAATCCAAAAAACCCCTAAAACAGGTAAAGAAACTTGCTGGTATAGCTGCAGAACTGCCCCATTTGGAGCATCCTTAGGCCAACTTTTAGCAGATCCAAGTGGTCCCGTATGCCCGTAAACTGCATCCACATTTGTTGCTTCCAAAACAACACCCTGCTCCAGACTTCGTTTACAGCCTAAGCATGTTCCTTATCTGGCCAAAATAAACTCTCCTGATTGCAGCAACCATCAGGAGTCAACACCTATGGACCACCTCACAGCTCAAAGTCTCAAGTTCACGCTCTCCATGTGCACAGCACACAGTCCCTCCATCAGCTGCTACATCCCTGGTGCACCTCAGAACCACCACCTGTGAAACACTTAACCACCTCACACGGGAGAGCTGACACAGATCCAGGGGATTCCAAAGGATGTGCCCGATGCATCTGCAGGCACTGCCAAGCCTGGTGAGCACCACACGGCAGCACACTGCAAGGGACGGGAGGAAGTTGCTACACGCACATCTCCAGACCTCCAGGACTGAAAGCGTTACTCGGCTGCCTGGCCTCTTGCTAATTGTGGGTTTTATTTTTATTTCCTATTACCCTCTTGCACGCCTGATGAGATTATCTTACCGGAACTGACACAGCTGGAGGCTGCAGCCATACATGGAGCCTCTCAGGAGGCAATGCAATTTTATTTTCATTGATCAGGAATCAGCAGGGCAGTAAATGATGGGAAATTCCATTAGGAGAAATACTGGGCCACAAGACCCAACTATCTTGGTACAACCAAATCCCAGAAAGTCCCATCCTTCCTCTAAGCCCCATCTGGATGCGGACAGCAAATCATCTTTCTTCCTCCAAAAACGGAGTCAGCTACTAACCTGATATTCCTAATTGCTGCCTGCGCTGCCAGAAGCGGAGGCAATGCTGTCAGAGCACCCCCAAGGGCTCACTTAGCCTAGACAGTGCCTTTGGTAGAGCCAGCAGCGCCCAGCTGCCCCAGCTCAGCCCAGCAGCTGCTGCAGGGCCAAGGCTGTCTCCCAGCATGCGCCCATTCCAGAGTCTTTGTTCTCACAGGCCAGGCAGGTGTGAGCGGTGCCAGCATTCCAGTGCCTCAGCCAGTCCCAGCAGAGCCAGGCAAAGCCAAGGGGATGTCCAGTGCATGGTCCCATCTGGAGCCCAAGGCCCCAGTAAAGCATTACAGTGTCACTGCAGAGAGCAGCTCTCCTTCTCCAAGGGCCACTGTCTCGGGGCATACAGCAGTCTGGGAGCACACGGGTCTTAGGGAACCTCTCTTCTGACAGAGCACCACACACCACACAACACTGTTACAAGCCCAAACTCCTCTGAGCCCAAACTGAAACCATATGTCAATCCTTCTATTTTAAACACCCCCATACACAGGACACGCACTCAATCCCTCACTCCTGGATCAAAATCCCACCATCAGGCCTCTGATTCAAAGCTGGGTTTGCCCCATCCTGCTATCCCTTGCTGCACACACGCGGGTGACAGGCGAGCCCTGAGCCCCCGGCAGGACGGCCGGAGCCGCCGACAGCGCACGGGTTAACGAGAGCTGACCGTGGCACAGCTGTTAAGGTGATCAATACCAGTGAGATACTAAAGCAGCGTAAGCCACATTATTGACTGCCAAGCAGATGATAAAACTGTTTATTAGGATAATTGTGGGGTGCCTGCAAGGTGCTCCTAGTGCTGTCTTGAGCTTTTCACCAAAATAAGAATTGCCAGAGCATCACCTGTCTGTAGCCCCCCTTGCCCCACTGAGACCTTCCACACGCCGCTGTGCCCACACACTGACCCCAGGCCACCTCCAAAGCCCAGCTACCACTGGGATGGAGAGGGTCACATCACCAGATGCAGTCCCTGAACTGTTTATCTCACACACACCCACACACACCCGTATCAGGGCTTACTCCTACATCTGCTGTGCACCTTCTGCTGGAGCATCCATTCCAGGGAAAACAGAGCTCAAACACCAAAACCCGTAACTTCAGTTCTGGATCCTCCTCATGATCAGCTGAAAATTAAACTCGATTTCCCACTCTAAAACATTTCTTTTAGTATTTCAATTACTTTTACCTCTACTTTGGACTTTGTACAGTTTCCCACATCCTTTTAACAAGATTTAACAGAATTTATCCCTTCAGGATCCGAATTCCTGTGCGATGCATTAGGAATTCTTCTTGAGAAGACTGAACTCTGGATACACTCAATGTGGAAGATCCGGCAGGTGTGTGTGCCTGTAGGCCATACCTCAGAACAGGTGACACACTGCAGCTCATCACCTGCCACCGCGTGCCTACAGGGCCAGCAGCTGATCTGCACACAGAAGGCAACATTTTGATTCTGAAGTTGTTTCAAATATCAAAATAGTTTCTCTTGGATTAAACTCAGTAACACATATCCCCCAGCCCCCAGAAGAGAAGCCAAACTGCCCGATGGGATATGCTCTGGCAAAAGCATCTACTGCTCCTCCATCCGCAGGAGCAGGAACAGAGGCTGTAACACACCCGGGGCTCCATTGCCACCACAGCCAAGTGACAGCTGAAAATGAGTTTAACAAGGGCTGAAGCTCCAGGGTTCTGTCAGCAGCTCCATGGGCAGTAATTAAGGACTATGGGTCCCATTACCTCCCAGTACGGACAAGGCTCTGACAGCTCCATCTCAGTGTTAAGCCCAAGGACCATTCGCTATGGGCTGCAGGCAGCACTCGCTGCCACCTCCACTGCTTTGGCTGGCTGCTCCCGTGCAACTGAATCGCCTTCTCTAACTAACCACTGGTGACATTTGCAAAATGAACTTTACACCAGCAGCCTTACTGTGGACTGGCCTTAACCTGGACAAGACCAAAGGAAGTGCTTCTGGCTAATGCTCTGGCCCTTCCTCCTTCTCCTAATGCCTTCTCTTGTCAGGACCGGAACAACCCACCTACTCCCTGTTGCCTCCCCTTCATCCCCCTATTCCTTGGTGCCTCCCACCCCTCTAAAAGATGCCACTTCTTCCACGAGCACAGTCAGCCAAAGACTCTCAACCCAAGTTTTTCAGGGGGAAAGACAAAACCTTATGCCTCCACAACTGCTTCATCCTTCCACGCTGAACCAACTCCTTCTTTCTCAGCTGCTCTTTCCCGTGCACATCTGTACTGCAGGATGTGGCGAGGACGATGTCACACCTCTACAGCTCACTTGAAGAGCAATGAGAAGGGTAATGATGGAACTGACAACACAACTGAACCCAGCACTGCAAGGAGCAAGCACATCATGCCACACAGCCGCTGCCTTACAGGCTGGAGATTTGAACACAAGCTTCTACAGTTTTCCCCCCTCTCAGCCCAAACATTGGTGATGTGCTGCAGAGCCCCATGAAACTTATCCCAGAGGTCTTGGAGACCTGAGGCTGCTCTTTCAAACCCTCATTAGTGTATCAGTTATAAACAAGTTATAAACACTTCTTATTAAAATCTAGACAACGGAGAAGATCTCCTTCCCTGTCACCCTTCCAATGAACCATCTTCCACCAGGTTTTTTCTCCTCCTGTTCTAGAACAACACTCTAGAAAACAATTCAGCTTCTCAAAACAATTCTGTTCTACTCCTCCGTACAAGTCCTGCACTCACCCCTCCACCTCTGCAGGGAGAGGCAGCAGGTGCTCTGAGGCAGTGCCGGGCGCAGGGCTGGGTGCCCCTCCATACTTCATCCAGAGCCATCCCTGGTCATTAATGCAGCAGGAGCTGCCTGGGATCTGGTCTCCTTCCACAGCCCCGCTGGACCTGCAGCTCTGAAGACACAACTCACTCTCCTTCTGCAGAGAAGGCAGGGACAGCAGATTGGGGCCCCAGTAGCACTTACTTTTCTTGAAAACATCTGTTTTCATTATCACTATTACTTTTAATTAGCACTTTACAGCAGCCCTAAGCCCTCCCAGCTGGAGGAGAGCTCTGCTCCTAAATGAACAATTAGAAGGTGCACTAGGAAATTTTTTCTCATCTTCAGAACCCAGTTTTTCAGCACAGCTCAAAGACAAACCGTCTGGTTAAAGGAGCTCCCTTGAAGAGGTCTCTTCAGGCACAGCTCAAAGCCTGCAGGTCACCTGGGGATCCCTACGGCATGAACGGCCACTGAACTCAGGAACCTGAAACACTCAACTGATTACTAATGTCAGGGTCTTAACGCCTCTACCCTCACAGCTCACTGAACGGCCTCCTCTTCCTCACCCGGCCACAATAATTGCCCTGCAGAAAATCAAAGACTTTAATGCCCATCTCACTTGTGCAAGGCCCCTGCTCAAGAGTTCAGGCCAAGCACAAGCTCAAAGACAGAGCCCTATTAAATGCATAAGGAAATAGGTTCCTATGAAGCATAATTACTAGAAGCATGGACTCCTGATCAAGTGCTTCTCTGAAACCCAACAGTGAAAAACATCCACATAAAAGCCCCCCGAGACGGCCTCAGCCATTCCAAAGAAAGCAGAAGGACAGAGAGGTGAAGTGTAAGGATGAAAGGGCTCTCCCAGGGCCACAGCTGCCATCCCAGCGGCCCTGCGAGTACAGCACCCACAAACTCCAGCCTTTAATTAGGAACGAGCCATGAAGCTCCAAAACTCTTTAGCCAACACTGATGAAAACCTTATTTCTTGCACCCCTCGCTATTCCCTCAGCGCTGCCACTGCACTGTTCCAGAAGCCACGAGACTCAGCCGTCCTTGAGGAGGCCCTAGACCCAGCACCCACTCTGATCCCGGAGGGCAGAACACAGAAAGGTGACCGAGAAGCTTCCCCCTCAGCACCCCCAAATTCTTGCATCCCACAGAGTCCCATTGCAGCCGCCCAGCGGCACTGCATTTTCCACCTCCCAAGTCTGGACTTGGAATATGAGTCTTGTGTTCAAGAGAGCATTCCAGAACCATTCTAGAAATCCTAAAGTCAGATGAATGACAAGGGTTATGATAACACCAATATTATAATTTCCACTCCAATTTCGAATCCACCCAGGTTCCCGTATGCCCCATCACATTTTCCTTCCTCCTCACCCTTTACAGCCACTTCCTCCCTCAAAGCCCTTATCTGAGCACTGAGTTAAATTCCATGGCAGTGAATTTCATAGAATGTCAAATAAACGTTACTTAATTATTTAACCTCTGATTACACCTCCCGCCGTGGAAAGTTTACTTAAGCTACTCAGGTGGGATATGGTTTGCAGTGTGCAGCCTGGGGTAATGGACAGGAACACCACCCCCAGAGGATCCCTTGGCTTGCTCTGGAGCCCAGAGAGCCTGGCCAGCACAGCAGGAGCCGGGCCGGAATAGCCAAACCCACGTCCACCAGCACTGGGTCCCGCACACGCCCGGAGTGCTCCCAGCGCCAGCCCACAGCCCTCGCCCTCCCACCCACACCCTGGGCATCCACGCTTGGCAAGAGCATTTTTTCTGTTCAGCACCTGCAATCCAGTAAGGACTGTGAGCCTCTGCTGAGCTCTCCAACAGCTGTCTCCATAGAAGGGGAAGCAAATGCCTCCAGTGCCCAATGGGCCCAGATACCGATCAGACCACAACACAACACGGGGGGAAAACGACACAAAACAATTAATTCTTGGCTTGTGTTTTAGCTCTGGGCGAGGGAAGGTGCACAACAGAGCGAGAGGAGACTGGAACAGACAGAGGCTGGGATGTGCTCCAAGAGCCCCAGGGGCAACAGCGCTGGCTCCCAACCCCACAAACACAGGGCTGCTCTCCAACAGGTGAGGGCTCCGGCAGGCTCCTGGGCAAAGGGAATGGGGAAAGCCTCTACAGCAAGATTTAGTCTGACTTTTCCATGCCAAACCCCTTAGAGAGAGAACAGGGCTCAGCCATATCTGATAAATCCATCTTCTGTGACCAGGTCTATATGTAGGTAGGAAAGGAAGAAACTGATTCAGCAACTCAACTGATGTGCACACTGGAGTTGGCGATGGAAGGCGCGAGAAGAGAATGACATGAGAAATTATCCGCTTCTACATCACAGCCCATCTGAAAAGGAGGCTTGAAATCCAGTCTTCATTTCCAAAGGCAGCTTCTTTCTTCCTCTTCATCCAAGTTCCAAATAGCAAAGACACGCAACACTCTTGCCTAAAGCACGCTCAACTGCTGGCCATGCCTGTGTGCTCTAGGGACAACACAACGTGACTACGTATGCACGGTGACCATGGCCAACACTCCCGACAGTGGCAGAAGTCAGACAGGTCACCTTTACCAAATGGGAAAAAAGAAAAATCTCTCAGTCATAAAATAGTCTGAAACAACATGAAGCTTTTCCAAGACTTGCAACTTCATCATTGCACGCCAATGAAGATGCATTTACTCTAACAGTTTCCTCAGGAAAACCAAGGAGTCACTGGTCCAACTTAACCACGTCTTGCCCATGCTGAGAGCAGAATTAGTACTGTACCAGAATGTGCATACTTTATGTTAAAAAATTTAAAAAGGGGCAATATACAGGGCAACATGAACAGAGGTTTAAGAGAAAATTCAATATGATAAATACCAAGTGACTTAAAAAGAGCTCGAACAGAAATTAAACAGGAAAATTGTTCCTTATTTTTCTTTCAAATTCAAACCCCCAAATGGAAAGTGATTTTTCTTTCAAAAGCAAAACCCCAGTTGGGAAAAGCTTAATTATGAAGGCCTTCTTCAAAGGTTTGTGGCAGAGGACACATGAAAAGATAGGGGAAAAGAAAGAGTTTGAGCTGCAGAAAGATATTGCTCTGCACCACGACAACCCACTTGCAGCCTGCGCCCACCCAGGGCTGCGGGGCTGATGCTTCACCCCACCACCCAGGCTGCCACCTCAGAACAACGTCTGTCTGCGGCTCCTTCCTTTCCCTTGCTCCCCTCTGCCCAGCCACAAAGAATGAACTCATTTACACAACAAGTCTCTAACAGACAAACTCCTTTCCCCCCACATCCCACCCCCTGGGCTGGGGGCAGCAGCAGGCACCCCGCCACTGGCACGTGCTGACAAGGTTTTCATTACCTGGGTGCAAGAAGCTAAGGAGATATCTCCAGGAAGCCAGGCCTAAAGGAATCATTACTCATCCAGCCCAGCCTCTGGAGCATCAAAAGCTGAGTGACTGACTCTCCATCAGCTGATCCAAGAGGATCAGTCGGGAAGGGAGGCTGAGAAGTAGCCCTGTACACTTTTTCACAGCCCTGTACACTCTGCTTATCGATAAAAATAATAAATACATGATCTTCAAGCCGTAAGTTTTTACAGGCATGTCCCTGAGCTTTCTGAGCTTCAGGGTCCCCCTCAATGTCCTTCCCCTCATCCTCAACTGAATTCAGGTCCTTCTTTCTCAGTGACACAGTGAGCCAAGCTGTAGCAGGAGGAGTTGGAGCCCAGCCAGCTGCCATTTGAGCTCCAGGCTCCACAAGGACGTAAAATCAGCCATCAGACCTTCGAAAACCTGCCCAGCCCATGACAGCAATGTTTGGTGGACTACATAGCCACAGATGATGCCAGACCCTTTTCTGAGCTCCGTAAAATCTGCCCCTCTGTATGTAACCACACACCATCTCCTCAGAGCTCAGCCTGATCTGCTCCTTGCCCCCAGCTCTTCAAGGGATGGGACAAGCTGAAGACATTTTACAGATAACATTTCCTTAACTCTGCTGCCTAACCCATTTCCTGATGTGAACCACCCATCGCCATAGATGATCCTATGGATGACTCTTCATCCTACTTAAAAACATCTCTTGGAGCCACGGTAAATAAATGCCAGCATTAAAGATACAGCTGTGAACAAGCTACTCAATTAAAATAAAATTTTAACACACCATAGAAAGTGGGATCAAGAAGGAAGAGGAAAACTAATCCTACATGACTACTTTTTTCCCAAGGGACACAGGTCTGGAAAACACATCAGCTTGTGTTTTGCAGAGAGATGCACATTGTCTGTAAGATACATGTATGCCTGGGACCTCCGAACAGCCAGGTATGGGGGTGAAGCATCAGCCCCTCTGCCCTGACTCGCCCCACACAGGGGCACCTGCTCTCAGAGACACCAGAGCTGCAGGAAGGTCCATGGGTTTGCAGAGTGAGAAGCAAAGCAGCACCACTGGCAGAGCTCTGGCAGCCAGGGAACGGCTGCCCCTGGCAGTGGTCACACAAGACAGAGGTTCCCAAAGCAGAGCTGCAAACCAGCTCCCTTTTCTAAAGGAGTGAAGACGATCTCAGCAGCAGCCACTGTCCAGCACAAGAACTGTGAGGCTGAAGGCCATGGCGGGCAGTCCTACCCTGCCTGAAAGCCAACGTGAAGACTCCGACTTCCCCGAGGACATAAGGGAATTTCCAGGGTATGACCACACAGCAGCAGTTACAGTCCAATCCTCTGCTCTGCTGAAGCCACGCATGGAGGAGGCCCTGAAGATCCAGCCAAAAACTGGAATTAGAAGATCCCCTGGGTCTCCCAGCCACATCTTCAGGCAGTGAAATGGTGCAGCTGGCTGTGCTAGTCATGAAATGAGATGAGCTTTCTGGTATCAGCCTGACTCAGAGGACAACCCTTGGGGCAGTCCTGAGTCTAAGATCCTCTGATGAGGAAGAAGCTGATGCATCGTGGACTGTCAGATCACCGGTGCTGGGGTCCAAGATGACAGTGACTGATCTTCTTTTTAATCACAAGCTGCAGTTGCCAGAATGACCCGTCACAGCCACGGCTCAGACTGCGGATCACGCACTGCTGGCGCTGGGAGCTCCTGCAGCAATGAGAGCCGGCACACGTCAGGAGCTGGCAAGCGGGTGCTGCGAGGGACGCGGGGAGCGGAGCCAGGCACAAGGAAGCTGCTCAATAACCACATCAGAAGGCACCAGAACCCATAGTGTGGGACAGCCATCCCTGACCCTGAGCACCGGAAATCACAGACCGTAAATTCAACAAAATTCTAGTCCAGTAGTAGTAAAATGAAACAAAGGTAAAAGGAAGAGCAGGACAAACCGTCAGGGCAGGCCCATACTGCTGGCTGTGCCAAGGAGCTCCCCACCCACCCCTAGTGCTCATGCTCTGCCCTGCACAGCACAGCTGGTGCTGAACATGCCAAAAGAAACCTGTGGCATAATGTGGGGTCTCTTTGGTCCCGACCTACTGCTGCCTCCCAGCCACCTCCAGCAGTGGGACTGGGACAGCCCAGCAGAGGAATGCCTGCTTTGGGACGATCTGCGTTCTTTCAAAGGTTTTAATAATAATCATCTATTTCATTTCAGTTTCCATTATTCTTTATATGAATTTACCTCTTGTAAAGACTCAAATTCAAGTACAGAGAAAAGACAAATCGTTACTTTCCCTTTGAACCCCAGGACACAGCAGCATGGCACTGTCCTCTTTCCACCCCACACCTGGCTCTCATTCCACTGGCACCTGAGAGCACTGTGAAGTAGCCACAGACAACTCCAGGTTCAGCTGCTTTCTCAGATATGTCAGCCAAGAATGAGCTCTTCCAAACAAGAACCACCCAGGTCCAGAATGCCCCCATCTTTCTTGAGGGAGACTGAATAGAAACCTGGAGCGCAGCAGCACAAGGACAGAACTGCTGCTGTTCCAAAGCAGATTAGGTATGAAGGAGGCAAAAGCAGCAGCACCCAGAGCCAGGGAGATCAGCTCAAACAACTGAAAGCCACCAGCACACAAAGAACTGCTCCACCCCCAGGGGACCATTCACCTCAACTTTCAAGATACCTTCCCCCTCTCTGCATTTTCTCTTCATGTTTCATGATTTGAGCTAAAAATAGCAGCTGTCACAGAATCACAGACTGGGTTGGGTCAGAGAGGACCTTAAAGCTTAGCTCGTTCCATCCCCTGCCATGGGCAGGGACACCTTCCACTAGCCCAGGTTGCTCCAAGCCCCATCCAACCTGGCCTTGGACACTTCCAGGGATGGGGCAGCCACAGCTGCTCTGGGCACCCTGTGCCAGGGCCTCATATCTAATCTACATCTACACAATCTAAAACAATTAAGAATACCTGAGTACATTTTCAACAGGTTCAGCATCAGATATTCGTAACTGTCCATCAGCTCAGGAACTATGCTGGGTACAGACAGCAAACACCTGTCTGTGCTCTAACAGGGCAGGGAAGACACTGCTGTGGGGTTTATTTCCGTCCTAACAGAGAGAGCAGGAAGTATCGTGAAGGCAAGAATAATAAAAGAGAGAGCAATAAATGAAGACCAGGATCAAACATAAAGACACACTGTGAAAACTAACCCTGTGTCTCCCTTTACTGAAAGAACTGCCCCTTCTTCCACACTGCACTGGGGAGTTGCGCTGGAGAAGACGGGCAGTAGCTACGATCTAAAAAAGGCAGAAAACTAGGCCAAGAGCAGCTGACACCAAAATGATGGAAAGAAAATACTGCCCTGGATAAAGGTTTCCCCTCTTGAAAGGCCTTGAGAGCCTTTGCACTAACATCACTGCTGGCCTTGCTGCCAGTCAGCAGAGACCACCGATCCTTGATGAAATTAAATTGAGAAGCACATCCAACACGCTAGAAGACCAGAATGTTACACAAGCTAGGATTTGAGGTCTAGAATAACGAGAAAGCAACTAAATCCAAGGTTATGACAAGAAAACTCTGAGTTTCTGCAGTAAATTCAGGGTTTACCAATTGGGAATTACACAGGAGGAGACAGACTAATGCGCTGGTCAAGATGAACCAAAGGATGCAGCTGGACAAGCCGCAAACACAGTCTCCAGGATGTTGCTCAGATTATTTGTGGAGACAAGGAAGCAATAAAAGGCACAATAATAGCACTGCAAGGTCTCAGCTGGAACGACATGCATGACTGTGACCACGTTAGAGAGAACACCTGAGCTGGGAGCAGATGCAGAGCCACAGGTAGAGCGAGCACTGGGGCAGAGGTTCTCCAGCACACACCTAAGGCTTCGAGCCCCCAGCCCTGCTGTGTCAGGCAGCTGGCACATGCACTTGCGTGTGCTACCCCACCCCACAGTGCCCACACGCTCATCTGTCCTGAGTGGGTAACACAGGAACACTCCTCCATTTCCTCCAAGTTGAGCTTCTGGGACACAAACTCAGCAGCCCTCATGCAAGCTTGGGGCCTCACTAATGCCAGCACAGGAGAGGCTTATTGGTTTGTAAGTTAACTTTCCTACTTTTCCCTATTTATTTCTTATGGAGGAAGATAAGAACAACAGGCCACAGTGACTGTGCCATTTATTATGCAACTGTTTGTCAGTTAATATTTGTGTTCCAGCAAGGCAAGGACCAGATAAGGGATGCCTTGGAGCTGCCCTCCCTGCTGGAAATGTGCCGAAGAGCTGCCGGGGTTCTCCGAGCAGGTCATGACCCAGCTGTGACGCCCACGGAACTCTGCTGGGCTGCCCCAGCCTCACCTACCTGCATACATCTGCATACATGCTCCCTGCTCACACTGGTACCTGCCACCACACGCTCCTCTACAGCTACAGAGCAGCATGTGTGAGCACAAGCTTTCTAAATTTAGCCCTGCTTCTTCGTGCTCCAACCTCTCCTTCCATAGCGCTGGAATAATGGTGGCAATCTCTTCTGGCAGCAAGCAGAACTAAAAGGATTAATCAGCTACATCTCTGTAAAAGTACTCCAATAATTAAGAGCAGCAACTGCTGAACAAGATTAGCAATAGACTAGAACAAAACAGAATAAGCAATAGGGACCTCTACAAAAGCACGTGCCGAGGTGTCACACCTGCCATCCCAGCCATCCAGCATCCCAACAGAAACGCCTGCTGCTTCACCCTCCACTGAGGTTCAACAGGCACTGGATGCAGACATGGCCTACTTCTTCTGCTCCCCTCCATCATGTGCCACTGCTGCCCTGGTTACACTCTCACCAAATCTATTTTTGCACTGTTTTTTTGCCACAGTTTTTGAAGTGTCTGAAGGAAGCCAGTATCGCCGAAACGCGGAGTGACTGGGTCCCCAGAGATCTCCAGGTGGGCTCCTGGCCACACCGTGTCCCGGCTCCGGTTACAGCCAGCACACACAGCACTGAGTTCTGGGACAGGCACCTGCTGCTTGTTCTGGCTCTGGACTGTAAACGGGAACACCTGTGTTGGGACGAGAGCTTGGCAAGGCAGGGGGACAGGCACACCGTGCCCAGAGTGTCCTGGCAGGGAAGGCTCGTTCCCAACCTCGGCAGGTTGATACCTGACCGGCTGCCAGCAAAGCCACACGATCCACCCTACGCTGGGTCGCAGGCCACCTGCACAGCAGAGCCTGCTTTAGCAGGAGTCTGGGGACACTGTGACACATCCCCATCACGTCCCCGCTCTCCTCAGAGAGCTGCAGGACAGCCCAACACCAACTGCTTTAGGCTTGCTCCCTCCTCTCCCCACACACTGCAGAGCCATGACACTACGCACTGGCTACAACAACCTGCCAGCATGAAGCAACACAGATACGTGAAACACGACCTGCAACATGACCTAAATTCTACTTCTGCAAAACGAAGAGTCACTCCAAGCACCTCCCTCATGCAGCACACTTGCTTTGTTTCCTTTTAGATTTAGGACACAGGTTTTCTAACCCTCCCAGGAGGTTCAGGCACACAAGGGAACTGCAAAGGGAATGGTGACCAAAAAGCAACACCACAGCTGACAGAAAATGTGTAAAATTGTTTGCCAGGCAATGCAGCAAAACAGGAGAGCTGCACTTAAAAACCAGTAGGAGTTTTACTGCCCCAGCACACTGGGGCTGACAAGACCATCCACTTGGGTCTACAACTCCTCAGGCCTCCTGCAGTGCTCCAGCACCAACACCTGATGCTCCTTGCTCAGCATATCACCAGGACACAGGTTCCCCATGTTCTGCTTCCCACCTCCAGCCATCTTGTTCCAGTACTCCAGTACTCTGTTCTCATCCCGTCCTCACTCTTTCATGGCTTAGTTCCTGTTTTAGGGAGTTCAGCCTCAAAGAAATCCTGGATGTTATTCCTCTTGAAAGTATTTGGCAGCAGATGATCTTAAGCTTTTCTTAAAAGGTGTGTGTGTATGCCAGAAAGGCCGTCAGGCTCAGCTGTGCTTGTCCCAGGAAGAGACACACAGGACAGAAGGAATCCAGCTGATCCAGTCCAGGGGTCCCAGATGCTTCGGGCACCCACATTCCCGCTTCTTCACTGAATACACAAATAAAGCTAATCCCACGTGAGACCAGCTCTCTGGAGCGCAGGTTTCCCACCTCTCCACGGAGCTGGTCCCCGCCTGCCTGTCCCATCAGAGCTCCAGGGGCAGCCGCCGGCCCCTCCAGCAGGCGGGTGCGTTTGGAGGAGCCTCGGCATCGTCACACCTGCAGCTCCGAGGCCGAGGGAAGGCGCAGGTGTGAGGGCGAGCCCAGCAGCGGCTTAGCAGGAACTGTGCCTCTGGGAATGGATTCGGTGTCAAGTGTCAGCACGTAAATTGCTATTGGCTTCTCAATAAGCAGCAGCAGTGAGCTAAGTGTTTCCCTGTGTCGTGCAGGCTCTCTCTGACTCAATACAGCAGTATTGACAGCACAATCACAGGGTAATCCAGGCCCCACTAATATCTCAGCACTTCCTCATTGAAAATACACTTTCTACTTGGACACCAGCCCATTAGCACGGGCTCCATCACCAGTGTCCCCCCAACCCACCAGGACATGCAGCAGTACGGCCTCCTGACACTTCCTGGGGCACAGCCCAGGGCACCACAGAAAAGGGCTCTTTGCCATGAGAAATCACCAATGGAAAAAGGATGAAAGCTAATCAGAAAGTCTTTATGGCTCAAGTCTCTGTAGGTTCTGGAAAAAATTGTTATTTCCTTGCTAGACAAGAGAAGTTCTTTCAGGGAATTAACTCTGTTCTTGGCCCTGACCCTCTGCCTGTCATCCGTCCTCACTATCTTATCTCTAAACCTCGACCACACATTCCTCCAGGCAGCAGTTTCTCCTTTCATTCATGGAAAACAAGAGACCTGCACCTGCACAGCGGGAAAACCTACACCCTACTCCCTACTGCAGGGCATGGATGCTCTGGAGGATCCTTAATACTCCTCTGGCATTTGGAGAAGAGGGAGGTTTGCTCATTTGCAGGTATCTCATGTTACCAACCACTTGTAAGACAATATCAGAAAGCAAAAAATGTTTAAAAAGCTGGTGGGGACTGGTGGGTCCCCTTGGGCTGGATCAAGCACTCGGTGTGCTCCCAAGGCTGTCCCTGCGGAGCTCGCCGGAGCCGCACACGCCGGCCGGGCCGGGGTCACCCACAACTCCCGGCGCTGCGTTCATCCGACTGAGGCACGCGGCTCCACACTCCCCGCATTCAGAAGCTGCATTCATGTGGAAAGCTGGTGCCTCACCGCATGCAGCACACAAACGGCACTGCAGAATGGGCTGATCCACTCAGTTTAGATTTAATCTATTCTGGTAACAATAACAGCAAGCCCAGGAGGACAGACACCTCGAGGAGGGCAGCACACACCGGCCCAAGGCCTTCTGCTGCCCCACACAACTCTTTCTGAAGACCATCCACAATGATCTCACTGCCACTGCTGCCATCGAAAAATGGTTCATCTAAGGACCACACCAGTAAACCAAGGATGCCTTTTACAACCACATCCCAACACCCAACATCCCAACCCTGCATAGTGCCAGATCTTTAACCAACACAACTTTATCACGTCCCAGCACTGACACATAGCAATCTTCCACCTCACCAAGGCTGTAACAGCATCAAGTTACTGGAGAACAGCAGATAAACCGAGATGGGAAGCACTTCCAACAGCAGTGCATGCTGCGACCCTGTTCCCAGCCAGCCCAGCGCCGTGCTCTCCCACTGGACACGGCATGCTGCAGAGAGCTGAGCAGAAGCATTTGAAAGAGAACTCTGGCACGGCCATGCCAATGTGCCATTGTTGGAATTTCACAGACAGGGTCAGGAGCCTTCTGGGGAGACAGGGAAGGTGATTTGGTCTGGAGGCAGATGAGGAGCAGACCCCTAGTTAGGAAGAGGTTAATGCTGCTCCTGCCTGCAATCTGATAAACGGTCTGCAGAAAGCAGGTTCTCTCACTTTGAGATATGATGTCACTAACCTTTATTGATCCACAATCAGAGAACTTTGCTTATCTCTCTCCTGTGATATGCCCTCCTGTACTCAACTAGCGTTTAATACACTGCTGGGCATCTGGCACTCGCTACAGCTCCCACCACACCTCTGCTGGCCCACCAGGGACAATGTCCGACAGGCTGTGTCTGGGAGTTACAGACCAGCTAACTCAAGGGGTAAAGGCAGGAGTGCACCCCCTCCCAGCCCACCACCTCCACCAGGAACCTGTGTTTCAGAAAGTATTATACACCTGCACTGGAACATCTGCTGAGAAGAGGGGGCCAACAGGAGAGACATGGTCCAACACGGTCTTACAGCCTCCAAACCCAAGGTGAGCATGTGCCCTCTGAAGTTACTGTTCCTGTGGGAGTGTTTATCTTAACACAACTTTTACTATTTTACAGAAACAACACTTTACTTTTAGCCTCAATTTCCTTTCTAATATTTGAGGTGAAACACAAAGTTAGCTGACTAATACAGGAACTATCAATGAGCCACTTGCTCCGACGTGGCAGCAAAGCCACAGACTTATGCCCCAAATCCAGCAGGGTTTGTTTCCAATACATTAATGATGCCGGAAAACAGCTGAACAGACAGGTAGCAAAATCTGTACCTTAAACAATTAGACCAGTCATGTGTAGAGATGACTGGAGAGGAGCTTCACATGCTGTTTTTCTGCTAGATAACACACAAACGAGTTGCCTATGAGCTTGCCTTACATCACCACAACCACAGCAATACTCGTTCACACTGCATGGCAGCTCTCACTCACCCCTGAAACCAGGAGCTCACAGGCTCAACCAAACTGGAGGTACTGGAGGGGTGGAGTAAAATACCTCAAGGTTTGCTCTGAAGGTTACGTGAACCTTTCTGTTTCAATGGGGAATTGGTCTGGTAAAGCTTTGGAAAAGACAGAAGTAAGTTTTCCAACACACATATAAAATAGCTGTGACCTATTTTACTCACTATCCAGCAAAAAAACCACATTCTTGTATCACTGCAGGCCAAGTTTCAGGGTAGGAGTTAAAGTTTTTCCCTCTGTTAACTACAGGTGATGAAGCACGGGCATGGGGTCCCTAATCCCCAAAGCAAGATCCTAAGGAGAACCACCACGGTCTCAGCAATACCCTCTTGGTACAGCGAGAGTCCCCTTCGAGTCTGTGACTATAAAAACACTGCTCTGCAGACAGGTCAGAAGAGAAAATTAAGAAGAATTTGTCCACTTTGCAAAGGTCAAATTACTACATGTTACTGTTCTGATCCAGTCCAGTGATTCTTATAGCTTCAGACATGCACCGAACTTTCTTTTTTTCATTAAAGGTCTATTGAAACACATGCTTCTTAAAATAGTAAATTACAGTCTTCTCCAATTTGTGGAAATAAATTAGGGAACACTGTCCAAATGCCAGCCTTGGCAGAGAGCACAAAAATCCCAAACTTAGATTTCCTGCAAGTTGAGAGACAGTTGAATTAGAGGTGTTAGACTGCAACCCGTTAATATTCCTGCTCAGTCATTACGTTCACATACAGAACACTAAGTATTTCAGGATGCAAAGGAGAAACACAAGGGCCAGTGGCCGAGTCACCTCTGTCTCTGACAGTTGGAGAGAAATCATCACTGACCAACCAGAAAGAGCTTTGGCTGATCCCAATCCTAAAGGCAAACCTGGGTAGGCATGCAGATACTGCTAATGAATGGGTTTCATCCTGATGCTGTCGTTCCCTGTTGAGTGCAGTGCAGTATTTATGACAGAAGTCACCCCAGGTGACTCCCTGCTCCACAGAGAGCTGCAGGCAGCAGCTCCAGCCCTGGCCAACAGAAATGGGTAGAAAAACAAGCTGAACCCCTGATCCATTACATGCTCCAGCTAAAAGGAGTGAGAAATTATCTGCCATCCACAAAGTTTCACAAACCCTTTATCCAGCCTTGGTCTGTGAGACTCCACGCTGTGGCCAGGAGGGAGCAAAAAGCCCCAAGGAAACCCTGAAAACTTATTTGGAAACAGTAGAAAAGCCTTGTTTCAACCTGTCCTTGCCTTGGGCATCGGCATCACCAGGCATGAACAGGATTCAAATACCTCAATACGGTAAGGACTGAGTCACCCTTTTTAACAGCATCTTTTCTGAGGATCTGGTCCACACAGGATTTCCCTCAGCTCGCCCATTGCCTCAGCTCTTCTAACCAGGGGAGGCAACCTGCACAGCTGCTCCCCTTTACCTGCCCATTACTGCCAGCACTGTACCAGGAGCTACCAGAAATTTAAAGACATCATTCGGGCTGTTCGGCTGCTCAGATGTTTCCTCCGTGAAAAAGCTTTCAGTGTAAATATATCCTGCTGCAGCTCAGCATCTCCACTCCATTACAGACAGATCACGAGACTCAGCGATTCCCTGCCAAAACAGCAGACTTGGAATAGTTACAATTTTTAATGTACAATCTATACAATAACTTCACAACATCAGGGAAAATGCAGCTCAGTGCAGCCAGCAAGGAAGTGGCCAGATAAAGAACTTCATTGCTGGAGGATGCAGCTTTTAGATGTAAGCATGTTCCAGGGCAGTCTGGAGGAGCTATCTCGGACCAGTCCCAGCTACGAATTCCTGCAAGGTATTCTGGAAACTGGATCTGCCTCATAGCAGGCACTGCTGGATGCCCGGCAGAAGAGACGTCACTGCCCAGAGTGCTCTGCACAAGCTTAGGATAAAAAAAATGGTAACACTATAGGCCCATCCTCCACCTGGCAGCAGTTTTATATGACAAGAACCTTCATTTCACTGGATTTAATGAATGTTTTTTTAAATCCCTTCACCATGGTATTGCTGTCACCATCTCCAAGACCTGGGTTCTCTGCTCCAGCTACAGACCACTCTGGATGTGACTTCCCAGAAACATCCCTATTGCCAACCCTGCACACCCAGACAGGTGCGCAGTTTTCTCCCAGTAAAAGCCCAAACTGGACCCAAGGGGCCAACAGAAACTCCCCAGCTGAGTACCCCTCTCCACACAGGGACCCCCAAACCTTGCATCCCGCTATGCTTGGCCGGCCTGGGCTGGGACCCGAGGGGCAGAGTAGAAAGGGGAGGGTGGCTGCTGCTTCTCTTTATTTAAAAGGTGCTGCTGGAGGTAGAAACACATGAAAGTCCATGTAGGACAAGGGAAGGAATTATCCCTCCCATTGATTTTCGCTCTGGGGTATTAGAAAGAACACAGCATTTATCTGGAGATTTCTTCCCAAAGCTAGCTACGGACTTTCAAACGTAAATGAGACTTGAAAGGGGCTTATCGGGCAAGAATTCACTGAAACTTCACAGGGGAGGAGGTGTGTGGGTGGCCGGGGGGGGGACATGGGAGCCTGGCAGGGGTTCTCTGATCTGTGGCCTCTCGGACAGCTGAAAGCCCCTCTCTGTCCGGGCCTCAAGCCAGCAGCCAAGGGGCAGAGCCCAGGGCAGGCAGCAGGGAAGGAGCCGTGGGGCAGCGGGGCTCCCTGCATCCATGTCTTCCAGCAAGCATCCCTTCTTCAGAGTCCCTTCTGCAGGACCACAATCCCAGTGGCATCGGGACCTGATGGCATCGGCCACTCCACGCCAGGAAAGGCAGAGGGCTGAGGGCAGCTCCCTGGCTGGCCACAGCCAAGGGACACAGGCTCACCGTCCCTCTGAACTGTCTCCATCCTGCCGCAGCCAGGGCTGTGCCCAGGAGCTGCGAGATGCTCAACCCTGACCTGAGGAATCCCTTCTGCAGCATTCCCAACAGGTACCCACCTCAGTGTCACCCTACTCGGTGCCACCCCCAGTCCCAAAGCCCCCTGCTCCACACAGGGATCAGCTGCCACGCCACGGCCCCACTCGCTTGGAAAAACCTCGCTGTCTTTCCCAGGTAGCTGGGAGGGTGTAATTGGTGAGGCAGGAGATTAGAAATATCGGCAGCCTCTAAGTAAGACTTTAATTTACTGGCAGATCAATAGCGCTAGGGTTATATTGGCAAAGTGTCTACAACTCTATTGACTCACGCAATTCCTCTTATCAATTTATCAGAAATCTGGAAGCCAGAAGATATTGTTTGAAGAAAAAAGGCAGCAGGAGTTTGAACACTTAGCATGGGCTGCCCAATCAGGCACTCAGCACTAAGCGTTTTACAGCAGATGTATCAGCCGCAAAGGAGGCCAATATGATATGATTAAGAGCTAACTTGCTTCCTCACATGCCACACAGCCTTTTTAAGCTGCTTCTCACCTCAGATCTTTGCACTGAGACAGTCACTAGGACAGACACGGTCCCACCAGCCCAAATGGAACTAGAAAAATCCGTATTTCACTCTGCAAGATCCTAAATTCAACCCCTCCTGCCTGGATCCTACCCAGGCTCACCTGAGTTTCCTATAAAGTCTCAGCTTTATGGAGTTATAAGCCCACTACAGCATTGGGAATCTGCTCAGAAGGATTGCAGAAAAATCCTCATTTCTGTACTTCCTCAGAAAAATTCAGCATGGAAGCAGGACAGGTCTGCAGTGCCACATCCCTTTGCCTTGCAGGGTGTGAAATGGAAAAGCAAGAATAGGGGAAAATACATCTCCCCTATCTAAAATCCAATGGTGAAAAACACTGCTGGGTGTCAGAAGAGTTTCTTCAACTCAGAGGGGCGTTGGAAAAGGAAACCAAAATAAAATACTCCAAACCCCCTCTCTTTCATTAGTCCTCAGATGACTAGAAAACATGCAGCAATTGGGGCTCTGGGATCAGGAAATGTCTCTTGGCCAGTGAGCTGCCACTCCTTTCCTTGATAGGATGGGGAGCTCCACACTAATGGGTACATCCCCTCTTCCAGCTGGATGCAGTGCTGCACAAGTTACCACCCCACCTCAACCTCACTCCTCCACCATCATGCAAAAAGGCACCAAGGCTCCAAATATGAGTAAGGTGGTGACACATATCAACTCAGGAGCAAAGGGTCACTGGTTTCCGGCTGGAACTTGCCAGTCCCTGGCCTCAGGCTGGAGGCTGTCACCCCTGCTACTGAGAAGCCACAGCCCTGCCTTCCAGGAGAAAAACAAAGGCTTAAAAACTAAACAGAAGTTCTGACTCAATAACTGTGAAAAAGCCTTGGCTAGAGGGCAGAAAGAGGCAGGGTGGGACAAGCACAACTGCCTGGGCTCCTCACACTGGCCGGGAGCCACAGCCCGGGCACCACCACGGCCCCCTGGAGCAGCTCCTGCCCAGGGGTGCCCAGGGTCTCCTTGCTGCCCAGAGCACGGCAGGTAACCCCTCCAACCTGTGGCTTGGGCAGCTCTGGCAGACCCAAACTCCTGCGGGGCCCACAGAAAATGAGATGGAATGAAAGATTAAAATGAGTAAAATCCTTGAGCCCAACCAAGGACTCAAAGATACCGTTGAGAGGGGAAGAAAAGCCTGCCTTCTCCTCTATCAAAGCAAAAATCCAACTCCCAGCTGGTGTCGAAGGCCAGCAATTCCCACTCCATCCTCGTCAGGTCCAGGTCACCAGAGCCACCCTTGGAGCCTCTCGTCTGAGAATCATCCATCCCACGGCACTTAAGGTGCTCAATCCCAGAGCATTCAGCTACAGTGACCACCTCAACCCCTCAACAGACACCTTTGTCCTGAGGTCCACAAGGGTCTACAGCCTTGCAGCCTCATGCAACTGGGCCTGAACTCCCCTAAGGACACCCGGCACCCTAGCACGGGCATGCTGTTGTGGGAGAGCAGGGGGAGCAGCTCAGACCACCGAAATGGGGAGAATAAAGACCTTTTGCTTAAGCTCCAGGAAGCAAAGAGAAAAAACACTAATTAACTCAGCAGCAAGTTGTTAGCATTTGCATACAAATGCAGCCACAAATCATGACAAACAAGGCAGGACAAGGCAGGCCCATTAGTACACAGAGATCCAGCCCGGCTCCTGTGGGTCATGGCAGGCAGGCTGCCAGCTGCTCCCGGGGGGGCACAGGGAACGGGCCCTTATCTCCACCAACACTCCTACAACCAGCAGCAACAGAAGCCACACGGATAAGGTTTCCTTCCATGTAAAACAAAGGAATGGGATGAATTCTTCAATCCCAGTCAAGAGTAAAGTAAGAGCTGCCAGAGAAAAGCCAAAGTGAAAGCTCCTCACCTGGGATGAGGGCAGAGCAGGCTTCCCACCATAGTGGCCGTGCAGGGAGGATGGAAAAACCCACGTCACAATGAACAAATCATACCTGATGTAGCAAAGGAACGGGGCCAAAAGCCTGAAACAGATGACCTGAGCAGAACAAAATCCAGCTACTAAAGCAGTTCAACAAGTTTACCCTTCCAAAAGCCACTACAGCAGTAGGCTTTATCACACATTTCACCTGATCTCGCCTCCTTGCTCTGGAGATTTCTCCTCCTTGCCCGGCAGAGGCTACAGGTGCATTTGGCAGCAAGCCTCCCAGCTCCAGCTCGGGCCCTCCCTGCACACCGGCCGGCACCCTGATGGACTCAGAGCTCCCTGCGTTTACACACTTTGCGTTCGCCTAATGAGTCACTTATTACCACTGAGGACTCAGTATTACACAAAATTTATTATTTTTCCTCTCACAAAACGACAAAACCTGCAATTCCGCTGTTTGGGATTTTGCTTAATTGTGTGTTCCTCCCCCCCAGTCCCCTCAGCCAGGATATAATGATTTAAAAGAAAACTCCAGCAACTACCAGTTCACATCAAGGCTTAACAAAAGGAAAAAAAAAATCCGATTTCTAATTTTAAATAGGAAACTCTCACTGGCAAGATCCCAAGAACCTTAGATGGTGACTTTTATTAAATGCAAGTTTCTCATCACTGCAGCTCTGAGCACAGACCATCAGCTCAGGCAGAGCACAAAGCAGCACAGCCTGGCCCTGCCATGGGGTACACGGAGCCCTCTGCACGGGGGAACGCGCAGCTTGAGAACGCTGCTGGAAACCAGCACGTCTGTATCTGCAGCCAGGCAGCAGCCGGGGGCTCGGAGCGGCCGCAGCATGACACATCCGAACAGGAGCCAAGTCTGAGCCGGCAGGCAGGATGAGCGGATGAGCTTCCCACCACAACAGACAACACGCAACTGAACCTGAACTGAACGAGCATTACAGTAGAAATATTCTAGACTAGATTTTTTTACCCCTAAATGCAAAGTTTCAGAACAGACATTACTGAAGAAATTACAGCAGCGCTAACAGCAATTCCCACGCTCAGGTCCTGCATCATCCGATTTAGAAACCATCCTTCTTGCTTTTGAGTGTGTGTTTGCAGGAGAAATCACTTCTGCTTGTCCTCACCTGGGAGCCAGTTAAGATCATATTTTCACTCTGGGGTATGATGTTTTGCCTTACTAAGGACTTCATAGCGAATAAACCATTAAGAAATCATCAGTCTATGGAAACAATCAGAATCTGGAGGTTTTACACAGGAATCACTCTGTAATGACCAGGAAAAGGGACATCTATACAAAGATGTCCCCAGCAGAGCCCCCACCACACTGGTGCTTGGATGTGGATGGACAGACGGACCTCAGTGTAGAGTCTAAACACACCTGACGTACAAGCACACAGAGAACACCACACACACACACACAGCTGAGACCCAGGAGCACATCCAGACCCAGCACAACCTGCACCAGGGCAGGGCAGAGAGTGCCTGGCCACCCTCCTCTCTGCCAGTGGCCGATGCAGCCTCTGCCAGCCCCTCCACTGCCACCAGTTACATCGCAGAACTCTGCAAAGTTAGAAAGACACAAAAGAGACTCCTTGGACATGAGATTAGGCAATTACTTAAATAAAACCAAAATCAGTTTCAAAACCTGCAGCAAATATTTGGTTTGGAACTGCAGAGAGCGCTGGACAGGGGAGCAGAGGGCTACCCTGGGAGGAGAAGGAGCTACCTGGGGCAGGTATGGACCCCTCAGAGAACAGGATCCAGATCCTTCAGAAAAACACTGGCCAGTGCTGCTGCAGAGGAACAGGGGGTGGAGGGAGAGCAAACAGATTGTTTGTTTATTTAAGCAGGTGAAACCACAAACAGAAGCCATCCAGGCTGCCAGCTCCAGGTGCTGGCTTCGCACGGAACACACGGAACGCACCAGGGCATGAAGCCCGCGGCAGCGGCTGGAGCAGGGCCAGAGCAGCACACGGCAAAGCCCAGGGACGAGGCCCTGGCTGCCAGCAGCCCCAGCTGCTCACACACAGCACAGCCCAGCAATTTCCACCCAGCTCCCCACACCAGAGCTCCCAAAAGGAGAAGGATGCTCAGAAGGAGCCAGGGCACTGTGGGAACCAGCTCCTCATTCCATGGCAAAAGGAGCTCACCCTTCAACGAAGCCTAAGCCTCAGCCATAGCTCAGCTTCCTTAGGTGAAACGGCTGCACAGGGATCCTCCAAGTTTTACTGTACTCCTGAAAGGGCAAAACAGTAATAAAATAAAGACGACTAAAAGCAGTGCCTTCCTCCCAAGCACCCTACATCAAATGCACACTTAGGTCGCAGCCCCACGCTTCTGGGTGGGGCAGCAGCAGAGCGAGTGCTCGTCTGGGAATAGTCCTTGGTCCTGCCTGCCTGTTCCCCTCCACTCCAGCAAAGCCATTTCAACCTGTATCACATGATTATTTCAAATTAAAGGGAAGATGGCAAAAAACCAACTGAAAATAAAAAATTTTGAGGAAGCTTTTTTTCCTCCGTCCTTTAGCAGTTTTTCTAACCCAGGTCCCTTCCCTAAACTACTTCCCCGTGCCACTGCCCCAAAGCTCTGTGTCAGCAAAAGGAAAAGCATCCAGGGCAAGGCTGGCCTTGGCAGCAGCATCAGCGTCACACATAGATACAACACCAGCCCCTGCAGCCTCTCCAGGTCCTGCCTCAGCACCACTGAGCCCTCACCGTGATTTACCTGCCAAGAGTTCCTACACACAGGCAAACAGGAGGAATTCAGGGCAGGCATGTGAACGCAGCAGTGTGAACCTGCTCGTGGACATTCCTGTTTTGGTTTGAAATCAAGTTGCTTTGGTACAGCTCATAACTGTTTCCAATTCAATTAAGCCAAACTAAAATAAACCCTCCTTGAACTGAAAATAATGTCCACAGGGCATTCTAATGTGCAAGTAAATCCTTTGAAAAAATAATAATAAATCAGTGCAAACTTTGCTAAGCAGGAAGAGTGCTGGTAAGCAGCGGGTATTTGTTCTGAAAACCTCTGAAACAGTCAGAATGAGGAGCCAAGCACAGTTTACACCAGACACTTCTCAGAGCCCAATTGCACTGTTTACCTAAGACAGTTAAAAGGGTATCAGCAGCGTGAAACGCAGTCAGCTTCAAAGTCACAGTCTCGAGTCCTAAACATGCCACAGCAACCTCATTTTAGGCAAACACAGGCTCTATTTTTGTTAAGTGTTTCTCTTCCTCTGCTGTGCAAGAGGCTCATACAAGGAAGAAGGAACTTATAAAACCAACCAAACAAAAAAACTTTTACACTCAAGACACCATGTAAACATTGAAGAACACCACCTCTGTCCTTTCTCCCACAGTACTCGCTGTAGCTATTTCTACCAAAAGAACCTTTATTTTACCATTTTCTTCCCCTTTTGTAAACAATCTGCACCTTAAGGCTCTCAGTCCTTTTATTTCCAGCCACCAGGGAGCCAGGAGCCGTCTCCACAGCAGTCACCAGCATCATCTCTGGGGCTCAGAACTGCCCTAGCCTCCTCATAGTGACTTGGACCATGGGACTGACTTCAGGTCCCCATCCTCTCTGTGCTGGTCAGGCACAGCCAAAAGCATTGCTTGGAACTGTTCAACATCCAGGTAACGGCATTAATGGAGAGAGCTGAGTCTTAACAAAAGTAAATTAGAGCAGCAGTTGAGAAATCCCCCAGCCCTGCTCCACAGTCCAGCAAGGCCTTCAACAAGACACAGACACAGCTTTTAATATCCCAAATATTTCCATAGGTGAAAACTGTGACCAAAATACTCCTCCCCTCTACCTCCTGGCATGCTACGTGCTTTAATGGCAGCTGGAGCTTTTTTGGTTTCTCCACATTTTTTTTCGTTTTAAAATGCAGAAGACCCACTGAGCACCACCAACAGTAAAATACCCATGTCTCTGCCCAACACCTCCACTCAATGTTCTCCAGCAGTACAGAACTCCAGATCTCCAGAGGACAGCCAGTGCTTCCTGAGGAATCTCACCAAAAGCATCTCACTGGCCGTTGCTACCTCATGGGCTTCGTACCCAGAAGCAAGAAGGGACTGAGAAAAAGATTGCTGGGGGGATAAAAACTGGAGTCCTGACATCCAGTTTCTGCCTGAACTAAGCAGACATCCACACAGCCAGTGGCTACTTGGGACTCAAAGAAGGAAACCTCCAGTCCCGAGAGAGCATCCCATCACTCCAGAGACACAAAGGTATGCTTAGACGAGGAACGTGGCTAGAGAACTGGCTGGTTGGACACTCCCAGTTGCACTGCCAAGAGCCGGAGGACCGTGCAGGGGGCCTCTGGCAACTAGGTCTGCAGCCCTGGGCACAGCTGGGAGGTTTCAAGAGAAGAGAAGTCACTTGTGCTGTTCCTCCTGCAAGGCTGACCCCAGCCACCGCTGTGCAGAGCAGAGCTCAACCCTCCTCCTCCTCTTGCATGGGCTCCAAGCAATCCCCCGGGCACTTCCAGAGCTCGGCTCTGTCGTTCACACATCTGCAGTTCCAGGTGAAACGCTGCAAGCCTGCCATGAAGGCAGCTTTTCACACAGGGCTGCGCTGGCACCAGACCCACCACCTGGGGAATTTCCAGGATCTCATGCAAACCTCTGGGACTTCCACGCTGCCCAAAATAAAGAGGAAACAGTGGAGAGGCTGGTTAAAATAAGGCAAGCAAGGAAAAAAAATCTGTGGCAGCTCCTCGAGACAGGCACTGCTATTTGCCAGGTGACTGGATTCTGAAATAGCAGAAGGGCACGTGGTGCTGACCGCCCTCTCCAGGGCTGGGCATCCCCAGCCAGCACACAGCTCACAACACACTCTGTGGCCAGCAAAAGGAGCACGGGTGGCAGCAACGTCCAGCTTACCACCTGCTCTCCCCTCTGCCAGCCAGGAGGCACTGCCACAAAAACCATCCTGCCAGCCCTCCTCCAGCACCAGCCAGCTGTGGGGCAGTGCGTGCTTCTTGTCCACCATCCTCATTTCTTGACCAGTAACACAAGCAACCCAACCGGCACACTCCACCCCGCTGCTGCCTCCTCCAGCTGTGCTGCAGGCCCAACGCCATGCCCACAGGAGCTCATCCTGAGGAACAGGAGCTCAGAATGTACACCTACCTACACCTTCACATGTGCCTTTGCTTAGACTTGGACTCTCTAGGACTACGAACCCTGCCCAACCGGACCAGTTCTCCACCCCAGTGCTCTGTGCCCCAGAAAGCAGCAACACCAGGAGGGATGAGACGGTGTCACAAAACAAGGACCAACCAGCTCCATTTCTCCAGTACCACAGTACAGGTCTCCACCAGGACGCCCTGCTGGGAGGTGCTGAGGTGCTCTGGACAATCCCTCTGCTCCACAGCTGCCCCCAGCGCAGCAGGTACTCCCATTTAAAATTTAAAGATGCAACAATGCTCAGGGGATTTAAGACATGTTATGATTTTTCACGATTAACCCCCACTTACAGTCCCTGCATGTGAGCTACACATCATCCCATTTCATCCTCCAGCTGAGGCAAACACTTGGTGTCTTGCCCAAAGTCAGCATCAGAGCTGAAACGGATCTTTTGACTTCCAAACAAGCTCACGGTGTTAAGCTGCTTTTAACTGTCTCTATGGAAGATGAAAAACAGCAAGAAGAAAGGAACGGGGGAAGGAAGTATGTAAGACTAAAAGAGACAAAATTAACAGGAGAAAATTAAAGAGGAGAAATTTAGGCTCTGACATCTGAAGTAGCTGTGTAGGAGCACACGTCTGGGTGCTGCACACCCGGCTTCCAGAAGAAAGGCCAGAGCACTCATTCCTCAAAGTCAGATGCAAAGGCGCTGACCGCAGCACCTTGGGGACACGGTGAGCCCCGCCAGCCCCTGAGTCCCACTGGGCGCCTTCACCTCCAGTGTCTGGGCCCAACACTGCCCTGGGCACCTGCTGTTCCCCGCCCCCAGCAGCACTGGGAGGGATGCCCTGCCCCGGCCCCGTTCCTCCACGTAGCTGCGTATGAATGACGGTGGGCCTGAACTGTGCTGGCGGCCGGGGCGCCTCACTTCGACACCAACAAAGCAGAAGGTTAATTTGAACCTCACAGCCCTGCTGCTGCGCGCTTGTGCCTCCTCCTCGCCCTCCCTCCCCGCTCTCCTTTCTGTGCAAAGCCTGACATCTACAGTTCTGTCTGGCACAGTCAGGGGCTGCGGTGGGAACCGCGCAAGGACACAGGGACGTGGTGGCCGCCTGCCCTCCGCTCCCCGGCCCTCGTTCACCCACACGCCACAGCACAAAGCAACCTCAGCCCGGTCAGGGGACGCGCATCAGGAGCAAAGACCACTCCAGCGGTACCACTCCAGCGGCCACGAGCACACTGCTACAGTTCACCCGAGACCAGCTCCTGCACTGGCACTGACACCCAGCACTGTCCAACACTGCACACCCAAGGAACCACGGCCCGGCAGCATCACCTCCGCAGCTATCGTGTGGGAACCTCCCGCACCCCAGCACGGCAGAGCCCCTGCTCTGCTTTCGAGGTATCCAGGGGCCTGGGCATCAGCCTCTGCAACACCAGAGGTACAGCTGAAACGCACAAGCTGCTGTGCACAGCCTGAATCCAGAACACCTTCACACTGCAGGAGCAGGGCTGGTTTGCAGACTCTGCAGCTCTCAAACACCAAGTCGCTCCGTGCACTTTCCCTGCTCAGTCTCCTGAACCAACCTCCAGGCCTGCCAGTATGCTGTCCCACCACATGGTACCTCAGCAAACACAGCTTGGGGAAGAAGCCCCAGATTCTGCATCATCTCAAACAACACGCACCTGATTGCACTCCTCAGCCCAAACAACCTGCACCTGATGGCAGCTCAGCCAGCTGTGCCTCCGCACCCTCCTCACCTCCCCCTTCTTCACTCAACTCCATTATAACAAGAAGACCAAAGCCCTCTGAGCCCATCACCAGATGTCACAGTCACTCAGGAAACCCAGTGGCCAACCCAGCAGGATCAAGCACATCATTGCCATGTTACCATCAGCAATTCCATTTGTGCGCTGAATTCCACATCGAGTGTTGGTCTGCTTGCACAAGGCAGCCGGTGGCAGCGTGGAAGGAGGGTTAAACCCCCTGCTACCCATCTAAGCCAACCAGCCATTTCGGAGCCAGGCTACCACCAGCCAGGGAAGCGCGGCTGGAAGTCCGAGGTGAGCCCAAGGCAGGACACAGAGTCGCTGCTGCTGAGACCTGAGGGTTTGGGACCAGCTCCCATCTTCCCCGGACAGGGACCGATGCTTCAGCAGGCACGCTTGGGCCATGAAAATAAACACTAAGAGCTAACATGTTACAGGCCCTGCCGGCGGCTCCACTTTCCCAGATACCGGGGCAGGGGGAGGACGGGAAAAAACCTTTTACCAGAGCTGCCAAGCACGTTGTCTGCTCCAGCATCAGTGCCATGCCAAGGAACCCGCGCAGCTCAGCCCTCACCAGATTTAATACCTGAAAGCCTGGTTACCACAGGGCCAGCATCCTCACGTTCAACAGCAACATGCACCACACAATTCAGAACACTGTGAAATGTTTGTTTTCCGGAGCGGGGAAAAGAAAAATACTGCCGGTCCTCTTTGCCTTTTCATAGCAAGAGGCATGTTTGGCACTTGCGACATAATGAAATTACAATCAACAGCCAAGTGTCTCTCCCAGCAGCAAACTCAAGGGCAAAGCCGGGTGGCCGCAGCCTGCCAGCGGCACCCGCTATCATCCCGCTGTCCCTCCACCTCAGCAGTGCCTGGGACGTGCTGGCAGCCACCACCAGCTGCGGCCTGTGTTGAGCTCCCTTCCTGACACCCCCAACCGAAAAATAATTTTGTGTGGGGACGAACTTGGACTGTGCTCACAGCCACCTCCGACACACACAATGCACACCTGGCGCTCATAGCCCCGCGCACAGCCAGCGTTGCTGTGGCGACAAGCACCCACCTCCCGCACCGACAGATGGACACGTCTGTCCGGCACAGCCAACAAGGAAGCGCTGGAAGCTCTGGCTTCTTGCCGGCACAGCGAGACCTCAGCAAGACCCGCAGCATCTCCGAAGGGAATGAGGAACGCAGGGGTGGCCAGGGCTGGTGGGATCCCCAACCCAGCAGCAGGACCGCTGCCGGCAGCGAGGGAAGCCCAACTCATCCACCCTGTTTTGTTGTTAGTTTTTTTTTTTTTTAAACTAGCTGGAATTTATCTATTTCTCCAATCCCTGCCTACACACAAACCCAACCTCGGGAGCAAACAAAAATGCCTGAATCGCAGATCACAGACAAAGCAGAAGGCGAGCGGGCGGCCTGCTCCCGCTGCCCTCACCTCACCCCTCGGCGCGAGGCGGTTATATTTAGGTACCGCCACGGTCTGCGGTGCCGCGGCCCCCTCGGGCACGGCGCAGAATGCAGATTTTCCAGACAACAGACCACAACAGCTCCGTCAAAACCATTAGAGGCTGCGGCGCCCAGGCCTGCGCACAGATGTTTTGATTCCCACTCTCCTGCCACGACAGCCCTCGACAGCCCCATCGCTGCCGCCATGCACTGGACACCCAGCCTGAATTTTGGCTGTTGAGGAGGGAGGGAGGAGGAAAGGGCAGTCCCACTCCCCAGAGAAGAGCTCCTCTCTCTAGTCTCTCCCTGCATCTCCCCAGGGACGGGCAGCCTCCCCCAGGGCTCCCAGACGGCGTGGGGGATGACCCACGATGAGGAAACAGGAGCAGCGCAGCGGGGACAGCCCCCACAGGCACCTGCTGTGGCCCTGGGGGCCTCTCCCAGGCTGAAGCCCCCACAGTCATCAGTTGCAGGAGCCTGCGAGCGGCACAGGGGTCCGGCATGTGCTGGGCCAGGGGGACCTGTCGTGACCCGGCTTTGTTCACAGCCCACTCCTCCCGCCAGCCGGACGCATCCACTGGTACACAGCCTCCGAAGCCACACAAAGGCCAAACCTTGGCCGCGCTCTGGTGAAGGGATGCGGGAGCCATGAAACGTTCAACCTCTCCCGAGCCTGTCCCTCCGGAACCGATCTCTGCAGCGCAAACACACCTCCAGCCCCGGCAGGGCCGGCGCGCGCCACCGCCAGCACCCACAGAAGATGGTTGCTGAAAACTCTCCCACCGCAGACGAGAAAGCGTCACTGGCAGGGAAACGCTCCCACAAGGGATCGAGCCCCCGCAGAACAGAACACGGCATGTGAATAAAGTTGATGTAAAAGCCCACTAGTCCTTTTTCTGCTTCTCCATGCAACATTTTTTTTATTAATATCACTGCTATTACTGTTACTTTGGAAAGCGGAAGGAGGTGTTAACAGGGAGGCTGACGCAGCCAGCTGTGTGTCCATCAGTTTGGGATTCAGCGATTCCAGCTGAAGCCGTTCAACCACTGGCCAGGCCCAAAGCAAATCTGCTGCTCCTGGCCTCTGGCACGACACCGACAGCAACCGGGGCGGGGGTCAAAGCAGAGAGATGAAAGAGGGACACACGCCTCCGCTTTTGTCAAAGCGGCCACCACCAGGCTCCAGTGTGACAGCGGCCATGACAAGGCCAGCCGATGGTGCCAGGCACACGGGGCCGCCCGCACTGCCTTGGCCCGCCAAGCAGCACCTTGGCTCGGTCCTGCGGGAACAAAAGGCAGCGGCAGGGCGGGAGGGAGGGTCTGGAGGCTCCGCAGCAAAGGACCAGTGCTGCTGCGGCCGGCACTGCTGCGCAGGAGAGGGGCTGGAGCCAACTTCCTGCTGCCCTCTGTTCCCAAAATGACCGCGTCAAAAAGAAAAGAGGAGGAGAAAAATATACAAATACAGCAAAGCAACTTCTGGGGCCAGATGCAGAGTTTCACTCCCCTCTAATGTGCCTTTTCTTTGCTTTTGTTCCAGTTGAAGGCAGCCTGCGGAGCGGGACCGGGCAGGAGGCAGCTCAGGCAGCCACACAGGGGAAAGCCCTCGACCGGCGGCAGAGCAGAAGCCCGGCGAGCCCTGGGCCTGGCCGCAGGGCCGGCGCTTCCTGGTGGTGGGGAGCCTGGCACAATCCTGCTCTCAGGGGCCTGGGACAGCCCGCTCGCCCCCCTCCCGGCTGCTCTCCGGCCTCCGCTGCTGCGGCAGCCGAAAAGCCACGCTCCGTCTTCACTCAGTGCCGGACCAGACAGTGCTCCCTAATGAGGGAGCATTACAATCAGCTTGTAATGCTGAATTTTTAATGCTGCCGAGGGCTCTGTTACATAATAAAGGGGGAAACGGGAGCAGAGGGCGGCCGGTGGGGCGGCCCAATCCCCCCGGCCACGCAGGTGGTGGCCCCGGCCCACTGGCCACCCCTCGCACCCCCCTGACCCGCCGCTTACCGCCAGCGCCGCAGGACAGGGCGCGCACGACGCCCATCGGAGCTCCTGCCCTGCCGGGAGGGTTGCACAAACTTTCCTCAAGTGCGTGGAGGGGTGATGCCAAAACGCTGGCTCCGCACTCTGCCGCGGCTCGGCCGGGAAATGATTTAAAAGCAAAGTTCACGAGCATGTTAACGGCATGCTCTCGTATGTCCCCGCACACACGGGCTGCGCTGCGCCGCTCAGTAATACCCTAAGACTGTAAATCTATAACCACTGCAATGATTTAGTGATTAAAAACATGATAACATATTGTGTAACTGCAAACCACAGAATCCCTGCCAACTCTCCTCCAAGATACAGGAACAAAAATACAGAAAATGTGTTGCTCGCAGCGGTCTTCCTAAACTCGATGGAAAGATTTTAATAATAATAATGCAAAAAACCCCAAAAAAACAAACCCCAAAAACAAAAACCCAACCCAGACATCAGAAAAGGCTGGATATAAAGCAAGGCTAGAAAAAAAAATATTTAAAAGACAGAATTTTAAATACGGATCTTGCTCTAACAAATTACAATCTAAACATGCCTCGCTTTTTTCTCTTTTTAAGTTCGTCGTAACTGGAATAACTGGTCTTGTGTGATGTCTTGCATATTCAAAGTGCTTTGTAATAGGATACGGAGACCAAACCTTATTTGCCTAAACTCAATGGGTTTTATTTTTTCCCCTTTCTCCCCCCTATTTCTTTTCCTTTTATTTTCCCTCCCCCCCCCCCTTTCTCCCCTAACAGGGGGAGGGTGTGGGGGAAGGCAAAAGGAAGCGAGGGCTTTAAGCTGCAAGGAAAATACCTGAAAGGGGAAGCTGCAATCTGTAATACAGTGAGGAAAGCCAAATATTATACATATATTTTTAAAGGCAGCTATGGGAGTTTTGGCCTCTAAGCAGCCAACTTGACCCCATTCTCTCTATTCTCTTATTTCCTCCGTTGCAGGATTCCTGCACCTTCAGTCGTATTCGAACTCAATGTGACCCTAAGGAGGGAGTCACCGAGTCTCCAGAAAATTGCTCCATATTAAACAGGAGCAAGAAGAGGAGAAAGACAGACAGCCGGCGCAGAGGGGACACGGTTGTGTTAGAGTCCAGGACATACCGAGAGCAGCCCCAAGCACAGCGGGAGAGAGAAACAGACCTTGCTCGGAACCAATTTTGTTGGTTTGTTTAAAAAAAAAAAAAGGGAGGGGAGAACTGAATAATTAAAAAAAAAAAAAAAAAAAAAACAAAAAAAAAAACCACCCCAAAATAAAAAAAAATAANAACAAACGCAACCCCAATTATAAATAATTTACAGTCCGAATCCCGCGTGTGCGTAGCACCCACGCACGCCGTGCACAGCCAGGGCACATACATACACACACACGCTGCCCGCGGAGGGTGCGTGCGGCAGCGGGAACCCGAGCGCCGCGGGTCCCGGCGGGGACCGACAGGGACCCGCATTTCACGTAGTGCGATAAGCGTTGGGCGATGCAGCCCCGAGTCATTAACCCCGGCCCCGAGCGGGCTCGG
>VZTD01005552.1:455301-566056 GCA_013397725.1 Rhagologus leucostigma
CTGCCCACCCACCTGGCTGCCACGTCGCAGCCGCGTGCTGGCCGGGGGCCACCATGCTGCCGCTCCTCGCCGCCGTCACCCTGTGCCCCAGGGCTGTGCCCGGGCTGCTGCAGCCCGGCCCGTCACATCGGCCTCTCCGGCAGGCCCGGGGGACACCGTGGGCCACAGCCAGCGACGCAGGTGCTCACCCCTCCGGGGGCTGCTCGCTCCAGCAGCCCGCGGCGGAGCTGCTCTGTGGATGCTTTCTTGGTGCATTTGGGCAGGGAGCCAAAGTATGCAGCTTAAAGGAAATGTTTAATAAAGACACAGGAGCCTCAAACTGTTTATTTTTCCTTGCAGAAAGGTGGAGAGACGATGTCCCTGGAAACGCTGCCGGGCCAGCCGCAGGCCGGAGGCCGAGCCGGGGCTGACACTGCCTCTCACCTCTCCCTCCCCTGACAGCCCCGGCCGCGGGGTCATAAACCGTGGGGGGAAAAGGCAGCCTATTAGTAACTCTATTAAGTCTCCATTAGTTAGGTGTGAACTCATTACTCTAATATACCTGGAGGTGGGATCCCACTTGCAGGACATTAGCGCTGCAATAAGCACGTTTACCACCCGAGCTGGACCGAGTGAGGGAGAGGATGGAGCAAAGGAGAGGAGCCTCTCGACACCTGGAGCAGCACCCGCTGCAGCAGCACCACCACAGAGAGCCCTTCCTGCCACGCCTGCCCTGGGGCGGTTGAACCTCTCCCACGCAGGCTCTCTCCCTGTCCCCACGGTCGTATCCCCTATGACCAGTCCCTAAAACACCCCTTGAGACCCTCCCTTCCTGCAGTAGCGACAGGGCAGCCACTGAAATGCACTCTGCTCATCTGCTCCCCTGATGAGTGGCTGCACCATGGGAAGCTGCTCTCCCACCCTGTTGTAGAGTCAGTCATTTGGGTTGGAAAAACGCTCTTAAGATCACTGAGTTCCCTCAGCACTGCCAAGGACACCACTAACCCATGTCCCCAGGTGCCACATCCACACAGCTTTTAAATCCCCTCCAGGGATGATGACTCCACCACTGACCTGGGCAGCCTGTGCAAGGGCTGGACAGCCCGTTCAGTGAAGAAATTTTTCCTAATCGCTAAATCATAGAATATCCTGAGCTGGAAGGAACCTACAAAGAATATCGAGTGCAACTATGGGCCCTGCACAGGACAGACCCAAGAATCCCACCACATGCCTGAGAGCTTTGTCCAGCACTTCCTGAATGTCCAGTCTCAACCTCGCCTTTGCCTGGCCTGGCCTTTTCGATGTGTTGGCGCTTTGTGACAGGAGCTGTTCCGCTGTCTGCAGCTAAGCACCCTGTGAGGAACTCAGGTGAACTAAATAATGAGCTTATAGGAAATCAATTAATTAATAATAGATAGGATGCAGGAGCAGGGCTTAAAGGGGTTTGCTGAGTCAGCACAATGAAAAATATGATTGTGTGTAGAAATCTGTAGATGTAGAACTTTTTCTCCACCTTTTCAGTCAGCTGTAACACGCCAACATGAGCTGCCCGAGCCCCCACTGCCCTCTGCCAAAGCCCCTCATGGACAGGTACCGTCTGCCCTGCAGAACACAAAAACTCTGCACCATCTCCTCCCCATCCTTATTGACACTTCAAGGCTGCACAAAAGCACAATCCATGCAGAACTCTTCCCAAAACTAATTTTTAAGCCCATTTGTTCCTAAATACCGCTAAACTACACAATCCCTGAAAAAAAGTTGTCCAAGAGCACACAAGTAGGATTTTAAAAATTATTTCAGGAGGAAGCATGATCTTGTTTCTAAGATCCTTGGCCAAAAAGAGTATAAAATTAATGGTATTAAGTGCCTAAAAATACTCTTGAGGATCTGGGAGTTGGAACAAGGGCTTGGATTCTATTCCCAGCTCTGCCACAGACTCACTGTCTGCAATGAAGGACCAGCTCAGACGGGACACGGGGTATGCTGGAAGTGCCCAGAAATGCACTTCAGAGCTCACTCTCCCCACTTTTTGCCCTATTTTCCCAGCCTGTACAATGGGTACAATACTGACTCCGACGGAGCAGAGCACATGAGATGGGATGTTGGTGTAATTCCTCCTGGTGTGTTTCCAGAGCACCATGAAACCATGTCCTTTCATGATGCCCCACTGATCAAGCTCACCTGCCCTTTTCCTCCTTCCTTGTTTCTCTGGAATTAACTCTTACAAATTCAAAACATCAGCAGCTACAAACAATTATGATTAAAAAAGAAACTAACTGCTAGAAAAGTGCTTTCCTCCCTCCCAGCAAACACAGCACCTCCTTGCACTGTCCTCCTGGTCAGTGGCAATTTGTCTACTGTAAGGATGTTCAAGTCCAGTGTCCTGCAAAATTCAGTATGAAATGTGTCTCTTTATTGCCCTGAACAGGAGAGATAGGCATCCTTAAAATGCAACACTTGTTTTTAGCCCTGGAAAATCCTGAAATATTCACCTCTTAATGTGGTATATCTAGGAAAATTGTTTCATCATGTAAAAATTATTTTGTGGGTCTTTCTCAGCCTGTTTTACTGTTACCCTGTTAACTAAGGTACCTGTTTCTACAGGGAATCCCATACAAAAATGGATTAAAATAATTGTGAAAGTTTCTAAAACTTGAACAAGTTACTAGTGGCAGGATGCCCAATGACAAAACAACAGTCCATCAGCAAAGCCTGAGCTGAACTCACTGGTGGCTTCTCTAATTACAAAAAAGGAACATCCCAATGCTACTTTGACAGAATCTCAAATCCCTGTAATTCCCTGTGTGTCTTAGCTATGAAACCACTTTTGGCATAGTAATTTAAACTGATAAATAGAAGATTCAAAATAGCATATTTCAGTGATAAATGGTAAAGTTTATGTCCCAGCGTTGCTTTTACACCAGCATGAGGCACTGAGATGGGACAGAATCCTGCAGATTGAGTCCTGTATGGATCCCAGACCCTGCCAGGTTTTGCCATCAGTAAAAGTATTCCAAGAGAAATGAAAACCCAGGCAGTGAAAACCTCTGCTCACCCCACAAAAGGGAGAAAAACAGACTGACATTTCCATAGGTGATTACGTCTGATGAAATCAAGTATTTAAATGACTTCTATTTACACAGGATTTTGAGAAATAATGCTAATTTCCAGAATTGGCATCTGGGGTATGAGTATACGTACCCTGGGAGAGCACTTACGGAGCTTTTGTGAAGCTAAGTAATAAACGCTTTGTCTTCACCACACTATTTATGGGTTGCTTGGGGGCATCCTGCTCTCCTCCTGCCCCTACCTGGGCATAAAATTATTGCCCAACTAGGTTTTAATCAGAGCAACAGTAAATCTGAATGACCACACATACACAGCCATTCCTGCTCCCTGATCTCCAGCATTAATTATAAAGTGAGACTGTTTACACAGTACATACCACTTTCCTGACTTCTTTCTTGTTTATGTCTAAACCTTTATGGACATAAAACTTTGGAATTTGCTTTTGGAATAAAACTGCAATTTAAGTGGCAATAACTGTGTTGGAAAACAACTCAGCTATTGCTCCCCCGGTGCCGCGGTCACGGCAGGTTTGCACTGGAACCTCTTCCATTGGAGCGTGTTGGTTCAGGTCATCTCCTTGCTGTCCCAGCTGGATGGCTCCTTACAAACTGCAGCTTGAGACGGCTCAGAGCAAACACTCCAGCTTTCCCTCCCGAGTCCTTTCCTTCATTTTTCCCCACATCTGGCTCCCCTGTGCACGTCCCCATACACCCCGGTCCGGGGTTTGTGGTGCTCCCCCCGTGCCAGGCTGGGGGTCAGGTCCTCACCCCTCCCAGTGTACTGACCTGGCAGCCTCTTTGCTCCTCCAGACAGAACCCTGTCCCGTGCTCTAAGACACCCCTCACTCAGATTTCCCCTGAAAGGGAAATTTTTCTTGTACAGTAAGTCATTATAAACACAAGAGACGTCCATCGGATGCCATACACAAGTGAGGGTACCAATAGTAAAGTTACTCACGCTCCACAAGCGTTAAATTATTCCTCGTCACACTGTCCTGGCTGTTCATTTTGTCAGGCTGTCACACAATAAATTAATATGTCGGCTGTTTGGGGCTGAGAACTCTTCTATTTGTTCAGTAAAACAGATACACCCCGGGCACCATATAAAAATAATAAATTACCATAGCACACAGGCAAGGTATTACTTGTCTCTCTCCTTGCCTTTACTTTATCCCCTCCATCCTCTGCCTTTCCTCTGATCAATTCATCTTCCATTTACTTTCTATTTCTGTCTGTAGGTTTCACTCTAATACATACTGCTCCGATATTACAACCATGCCACCTGCTCCAGAAGTCCAAGTACAGAGGCTCCACTGATGTGGAGAAGAGGAAATCAACAAAAGCTCAAGGGGAGGAGAAGAAATAATGTATATACTGCATACTGCAAGAGTATTAGGAAAAAGGAATCGAGCCTCTACCTGGTGCTGTCTCTTACGCTGACTTGGATGCCTCCTGATTCCTGCTAGACTGGCTTTACTCTTCACATCCAACACAGAAATGTGGAGACTTGGTAGCCAGAGGAACTGAACGGCCTTCTCTGTGTAGGCAGGTTGGGAAGTGTTTGACCCAAACTCCCTTGTAGGTTAAAATGTCTTTTAATTCTGGTGGGTTGTGTCAAGATGGGAATGAATAAACTCTCTCTTCATTTTAGCGTCCGGCTCGTATGCTGCACAGGCTGTACGTTAAGTCTGTCCAAATTCCTTTCCTCTTTGGCAAGGTTATCCTACCTACAAAAATAAGAATTAAAATTAAGGTTTTGTTTGGCTTCTTACAAGTTCAGATCTTGCCCCACATTTTCCAGGACACAGTTCCAACCCAAGTTTTAGCACACAGGCTCCCCAAGAGCACCCTCAAAGTCACGGGGAGTAATCAAGTTATTGCAATACTTAGTGCATCATGTTTCCAAAGCATCACATAATCTTAACTAATAAAAAACCCAACAGAATTTACTGTTTGTTCTTTTAAAAAAATAAATAAGCAAAGAAGCAAAATTTAAATATTTATTGAAAAGCTAAATATTGTAGCCTTGTGCAGTTATTGGCAGGAGATGCTGTGCAAATAAAACCACGGCAGGCTGTTGCTTCCCACATCCCCGAGCGCTGGCCCGCGGCCGCCGCTGTCCCCGCACTTCCCGGCAGCGCTGCCAGGCCCCGGCGCTGCGGCTCCGGACAGTCCCTAGGAAAGGACTCGATTTCTCGCACACCTGGGGCTCAGGTATGTGTTGGGCCCACACCTGTCTGCCCTCTCCTCTCATGGGGAGGTCTGGGGTGTAACCAGGACACAGCTGTCCTGGGCAGTTACAGACGGCAGTGAAACGCCCTGGCAGGTGACTGTCCCAAAGGCTGGGGACAGCCGGGGGTGTGCCGGCAGCTCCGGGTGTGCCAGCAGCCCTGGGCCCTGCTGAGGACTGCAGAGCTCCGCAGGTGAGCTGAGCTGGCCGGGAGGGGAATGTCTGCTGCTTCTGGCATCTTATTCCCATCCCTCCTATCCCACGTGGCCGTGCATTAGTGATGGGCACTGCTGGCAGATGGCAGAGTTCGAGCCGGGCTAATTAAACATACCGAGCTAATAACCTTCCATTTTGGGACTGGTATAATTCATAATTTAATGTATTGCTGCTGAGACATTAACCTTTCAATGACTGGCACAGTGCCCACAGCAGCCTGAGTGCTGACCATCTTTCAGGAAAATGAGTATTATTGTTAAAACAGGTATAAATCATTCATGGCTTCAGCTTTTGTGTCAAGTTGCACATGAAAATAAGTAGTAGGCTGGGTAATTTATTTACCTTTTGGTGGTTATTCTTATGATTTCATGATCATATTCTCTGATTCATAAACACTGGCCAACTGCCATTCTGTTCTCGTTTTACCTTTTCAATATTGCAGTGGTTATTCTGATTGCCATCTTTAACAAGTTCAAGACTGGTGCAGAGTTGCTTGATCCAGGCACAAACTCAATCTCATTTCAAGAAGGAAAAACTTATTTTAAGCGAATTCTGCAGTATTCAATGCAATTATTTAAGCTACCAACTTGTTACAATTTTGCATTTTGCTGAAAGATGTGTTTCTTTGGAAACTGGTGTATAAACACACAGATTAAAAGACTTCTCAAAGTTCTCCTTCAGAGGCAGCTGGGAGGAAGCTCACACGTTACTAAAGAGTTCAGTAAAGATCATGTCCTATCTCTTCCAATCAAATGGTGAACGAAGATGGCCAATGCTCAGTCAAAAGGGGAAACTATCTCTTGTCTTTGAAGGCACATTAAAGATGAGTCTAAAAAAAATCCTAAGTGGATGCTGAAGAACTAATCCATTTGCAAAACTGCTATTTTTGAAGAAAGAAGTTAACTAAGAAATCAGCAAGAAGCTGTTTGTGAATATGTCTGTCACATTTAGTGCTTAGAATAACGCCAAGACCAGGACATTTTGGAGGCGTAAGAGAACAAGGAGCAATGTCCCCATCACTGGTTTTAGCTTTCTCCTCAGGACTTTATATGGTCACTCTCAGGACTATATGAACAGTGTCAGAAAATAAAGCATTTGAACCTATTCATGGGGACAGCACTCAGACCTCCTTGGAACGGGAATTATTTGAGAGGTTGAGGTTCCTCTGGGTACCTTCTTCATACTGGAAACATACAGTCTTAGCCCCAAGAACATCTATTTTTCCCATTGATAATGATGCAGGAGACAACCCCTCACTCCTACAAGTGATAACCTGCCTCTGTTAATCCATGTCTGTGTCACCTGTGGCCCAGGGCTGAGCTGGTACATCCTCCCTTTGGGTTCTGAGACGTGTCATTGAACAAGCTGCACCTGGATCAAAGCCTGGCAGCTCCTTTTTCCATGGACTCTACAGTGTCCCTGCATTTCACTCCCTCTGCTGGCTCTAGTTATACATCAAATGAAAGTTTTGAGACCTGAAATTGCTTTAAGGCTGGGACATCTAAAAGTCACCTGGATCTTCAGGCTCCGGGGCCTGCCCTGCTCTGCTGCCCTTACAGGCAGCTGGCAGGGACGCAGCCCTTCCTCCTCCCAGCCACAGCATGCCAGGCCTGGGACAGGACCACGGCATTGCCAGCACTCCCCGTTGGAAGTCTGAGCGGGAAGTGTGCGGCTCCATTCCACGTTCGGTGCTCCCACCCCTGAAACAGGGCAGGACCTCACCTCACCAGTTGGTTGCAAGAGCCGTGTGTATCTACAGGTAACTGCAGTCACTGCCCCGTGCCACGCTGAGCCTCACACCTGCTGCCACTGCCTGCTGGCTTGGCGTAACTTCCCGAGGGAACTAGAGCATGGCCTTCAAACATTTGGCATCTCAGGAAGAAAAATCAGGAAAGTAACACTTTTGAGGAACACCCCTCCTAAGTTTGAAGGACCAGGGTTATCCCAGCTGTGGATGTGTGCTGGTGCTGCCACAGCTCCATGGGAAGTCAAGTGCCCCCCCAGCTCTGGCAGGCTGGCGGAGCATGAGCCCTCTTGGCCAACACTCCCCGACTCAGCCGTGCTACGCAGATGGGCTCTTAGGCAATTTTTTGCTTTCCAGTAGCCACGTGACTTTCTATGGCAAGAATTACTCAATGTGCAGTTCCTGTCTGAAGTGGCCCATCCTAAGTATTCAAAACAAGTTCTGAGCAAACCCGCATCTCAAGGGTTGGTGTTGCCTTTAGGCAGATATTGTTGTTATTTCACAAGTGGGAAAACTGAGGTAATTTTTTTCTTTAAGGGGGGGCAGATGCTGCACATGTACAGGCACTGAACACCCTTGGTGTTTGTCTAAAGCTGGGAGGAAGCAATGAAAACACCTACATGTGAAAGAGAGGCTGCATATTTGGGCATGAATCCCCCTAAACCATTATGCTTTTTGCCACACACACATTTACTTGCCACAGAAATGGATCTTGGATCTCATTGTTCAAATACTTGTCTGCAGTTATTCCGTATTTCAGGTTTCTGGTATTTCCCCCTCGTTCACATGCCAGGTGGCAAACCCCAAACTGGAGCAGAAGTCACTTCCTGCACTCTGGTTATAAGAGAGTTAAAGTTCGGATTTCTAATTGCTCTCTCGAGGCCTTATTACTTGTTGATTAGGGTCTTTTGGGAACTGCATCAAACCTATAATAATAAACACTCATTTCACTGGAAGTTTGTAGCTGCCGTGGCAGCCCCACAGCCCTTCTGTAATGGCACACATACAAACCAACCAGGAAAGGCCTCTCTAACTTTTTCAGAAGCTTTCCAGGCTGGACAGGTCTGATCCATGGGCATCTACCTGTCAGACTGGAGCTGGGGGCTGCATCTCTGGCAGAGGCACCTGTGTCTGCGTGTGCCCCTCTGCCCTCTCCCAGCCCACAGCCCAGTGCTGTGAGTGGTGTCTGGGCAGGAGCCTGGCAGGGGAGCACATCTGTGCAGGGACAGCTGTTAGGGTTCCTTCAAAATGGTGACTAGTTCCCTAAATGCTGGAAGATTTGGGGACAGCAGCAAGTAAGGAGAAGTAGGACTGCCGGCACACTGCTGGTGGCCGGTCAGTGTTGATAGTCCATGATCTCCTGTTCTGTTATGGCACCTGACCAGAACAGATGGCCTGACGGTGCCATCCTGAAACCCAGGTGCTTTATGCTTCAGCAAAAGCCTCTGCTGTGTGAGGGTGCTGCTGGAGGAGGACACTGAGCATTTGCTGTCTGAGCAGTTTCTCTGCGGTACCCTTGGCACAACAAACCTCCTCCCACAGGTACTCCCGGCCTGACCAGCCCCATGGAATCTGTGGGCTGATGCCCAGTGCCAGCCCAGGTCGGGGATGCTGCATTCTGCTGGAGCACATGGGGACACGGCCCCCAGATCCCCAGCTGGGACAGAAGAGAGTCCCCCAGTGAGGAGCAGTGGTGGGACAGTTGCAGATGCCTGGTGCCCAGCTGCTCACTCCAGCTCTGTGTCTCGGGAATGCACAATTGCAAATCCACTAAGTTCTCCTAACTCGAGCAGTCCGAGGTGTCATTCCCAGCCTAGGTGCTTTGGAAGTGCTTGTATGGCATCGTTTTTACAGGCTGGATGTCAGAAGCGATGGGATGGGGAGCACAGTGTGGTCATGGACTGTCGTGGGCGGGAGAGAAGCTGCTGCGAGTCTGCTCTTGGCGAGTCTCCAGAGAAGGGCACTGAGTCTCCTTGAAACCCCCCAGAATGAATGAGCCTGAAGTAAAAGTAAGTGTTTATCTCAAGTCGCTGCCTCAAATAGCCGGGTACCTGTTGGAAGGGGCGGATCGATGCAAGCCAAGGCAGCCATGCATGAGCTGTTACACAGTGGTTAGTATTGATCAGAGCTAACGGCTGCCGATAGGAATGCGGAGTGGACTGACAGGCCGAGAAGAGGGAAGGAGGAAACAGCCTTCGCTGGTGGCAGACGTACAGAGGAAAGCCGATAAAAAGTCAATTCCACTTAACTGAATGGCTGCTAACTAAATATTTTTGGGGCCAGAGCCTTCCCAGATAGCAGCTGGAATGTCTCTGCTCCAGAACTGAGACATCAAGTGAGCGTGGCATCGACGGCTGAGATAAGAGAGGCTGTGATGGCCGGCGGAGCAGGAGAACCTGATGAGCCAGCCCTGCCTGCCTGCCCTGCATGGCCACACACCATAGGAGAACAGAGAAATCCAGAACTGCTTTTCCCAGGCCCAATACTAAGATTGTGGACAATGTTTCAGGCCAACTTTTAGTGGACTGGATCAGTGCTTAAGGCACCGAATATAAAGTAATTCTCCACCAGTTTGATTAATAGTGTCATAGTCATAGCTTCAGTTCAGGTTCAACCTTTTTAACGTTTTATTATTTTACAGCGTAATAAATCAGGGCAGCAGGAAAAGACAGATGCAGGAATGTCCCTGTCTCCCGTCTGCTCGTGCAGACAATGGGTCACAGGATAACGGCTTCCAGGGCTGAGGCAGCTGATAGAAAATCTCCTAGAGAGGAGTCTGTAACAGAGCCAGCAGTGCTCTGAAGAAGGAAGAGGCAGCTGGAAGCCAGTCAGCATGTCCTGTGGAGCTGGAGCACTGACCAAGGAAGGAGCAGGCTGGGGCTCCCAGGGGGCTAACTGGGATGAGATGTCTCCTTGCTGACTGCAAGAGGAAAGGCAGATGTGCCACAGCACCAACCGTCCCGGGGCAAAGTGGGGTGCTGCCCTTTCTCACAGAGCAAACGAGCCCCTTCCTGCCCTTCCAGCACCAGCAGTGACCAATTCGAGCTCACACCACACTGGTCCTTACTGGGCTTGCTGGTGCAGGCATGGACACAGTTCAAGGACTGTCATGGGAGGCTACAGCTTAGAGAAAGGAAAGCTGAGCCGTGTAGGGCCCGTGCAGGCTACAGAGAGGAGAAAGCAGAAGCTTTGCAGCTCAGTTGGTGGACAACAATATAGATGATACAGACGGAAGAAAGAACGGAGGTGTTTTTATGAGATCAAAAGAATAAGAGAAGTTCATCTCTGATGGAGCTGATGGAGAGACTGTGGGAACATGAACCTAAAACATGCAGGAGAAGGGCCGGAGGTGGTGAACAAGCTTGACTTCTTAGGAAGGAGGGATGGAGGAAGAACAAGGGATCTGAAGGGATAAAAAAGACAAATCAAATACTGAGAAAACTCCTAAGGTGTATGTTTTATGGACTGAAATATGTGTGTAGCAGCAAAAAGAAGTGGCTGTGGCAATCAAAGGAAGCAATGACAGAGCCTTGGAAAAGAGGTTTTGTCATTAGAATGGAGAGTGGAGAATAAGCCAATCATTCAGAAATTGTGAAGGGTAAGGGAAAAACTGGGTCACAGTAAGAAAAACTTCATGGGAAAGTAACAAAAATCTAATAAATGTACTTTGCTTCTCCTATCACCTGTTTTGTTTTGTTCAATGCGAACCTCGGGACAGCCCATAGAGATGCAAATAAATTCATGTGTAACGTGGTGAGAACAAGTGAGACTAATGCTTGAAATTTCTGCCCTGTATTTATAGGCTGCTGCTTATATTGCAGAGCAAAGCAAGTTGTATATTGAACAAACATTGCACTGTTTTCCATCTTCCTTTAACAGGAGTTAATTTTACTTTTACATTTTAATTAGTTTCATGCAGGGGCCTGACAGTCCCAAGGCAAAGGCACCACAACTTACAGGTTATTTGTCATTACAACTTCAGGACCATTAAAAGGAGTGTAAGCTACAACCCAGGGACCGGATGACTAAAATATTGTCAGTAGCTGGACTCAGCACACAATTATGTCTATTTGCAAGTGCTGATGTTCAGGTGTTTAAAAAACAAGGTCAGTGCCTGCCTGACACTGATGCCCGGGTTTGTTGTCACGTAGGTGTTGCAGGCTGGACTGCCCGGGCCATCGACATGGACAGACACACTGACACCCACAAATCCTACAGCTGTTATGTACATGCTTTTAAAGATAATGCTTTGAAACCTTGTATTTACTTCTAGACTAACTTAAATAAAGGTTAACTGTGAGATTTAAGCCACTTTCTGACAGTGAACCTTCAACAACACAGCAAAGACATTGGCACAGCTAGAAAACTCCTTCAGCTCATGTGTACCACTGCTGGACAGTCAGTGGGAGGGTTAAGGGAAGAAATCAGTTCAATATTCCAGTATCCGTGCTGCTAAATTCTGTGCAATTCCAAACTAGACTGAAATTCGGCCTGTTTTACTCTGCTTTCCTACCAGGCTACCTCCCTGCACTCTTGTTTTATTGGAATGTTTTAAAGTTGACATGGTACAGGGAAAACTAATGAAATCTATTAGACTTTCAGTACAAAAGAGGAGAGATTTCTAAGAAATACTGCACAAAAAAAAGTGCTGATTAAAAAAATGGAAGCAGCAGAGAACAGCAACTATGTGCCACAAAAAGATAAACACAAAAAGCTCAGTTCTCTCTTATAAGACACCCACAGTCTCCATCTGTCATCCCAACCCTTCCTCTCCCAACTGTTCTTAAATTAAATGAATGCTTCTAATGGGCAATTTTCTCATGAAAGCATATGAGAATTCATCCAAAGACAAATTAAAACAATGCTGTGGAATCAAGCAATTCACCTCTCTCACAGGTTGCCTGGCTTCAATGGTTGCATTTACGATAGAAAAAAACAATAAAACACCCAAATAAAGCAAAACCGGCAAAAGAGCAAACCTTGCATTGACCAGAGCCAATGCAAACTCAGGTCGCTCTCTGCAGTCGTTCTCACAGTCCTACAGCTGAGACTAAAGGTTATTTTCCTCTGTATAAGAGATTCCTGTACACATCAGATTTACTGGTTCTGTCCTTTGTGGGCCCTGCAGTCCAAACACCTCCCAAGGGATCAGCAGTGTTAAAACTATATATTATGTTTTTCTTCATGTAAATAAACCTAGCTTGGTCTACTGTGTCTAAAGTGGCTTTAAAATGTATTTTCCTATTCACCATGTACCATTTTAGTCGCTTTTAGCATCCTACCCAGCATCCCATCCATGCTGGACATGAATAACATGTTCAGATTTTCCATTCTCACTTTGGTTTCTGGTCACCTGACTTTTGAGGTTACTGCGTAGTAACAGAATTCTTCTGTATTTGGGGTGAATGCATTTAATTTTTGTCACTTGAAGCCTAGATGGACATATTAGCAAAATTGCAATGAAACGTTTCTATTAAACTCAGGTCTGAAGGAGGACCCTTGAAAAGGAAACAGATGTTAAATTCAGACCCCATCAGCTGCCAATGCCTCCTTCATAACAGGTCTCTGCTGCCTCTGTATTTCACCGTTCGCTCTTTGCATTCACCCCAGGCAGTCTGATACCAAATGGTTTGGGTATTTTAGTTTTCTTAGCTAACAGTCCCACTAAATTTAGATCTAGCAGCAGAAAGGAACTAAGAGGAGACGAGCCACCCCTGCGGCCCCAAAGAAGTTCTCGGCACCAGAACAGGCTGAGGCTGGAAGCACCTGGGATGGGGGACACGTGGTTGGGCACTGCTCCCCGACGGTCGACAGTGTAAGCAGGTCCTGGGCCAGGGCCATGCTCAGGAGTGTCCATGCTGCCTCGACAGGAACACTGGAATGCTGGCTGGACAAACCAGGGGCTCCGTCATCAGCCCCCTCTGGTCTAGACTGTTCTGCTGCTGCAGGTGCTTCATTCGTCTCTCTGGGTCTCGGCACCAGATCGCAGTGCACGCACTGTCAGTCCCCTTGGATTTCCTTCTCTGTTTGCTTTAATCTTCCGTGCTCCCTCCCTGCTCTCTCACTGTCTTTGCATGATTCCTGCCCTCACCCTCTTCATTACCAAAGTCACTGGGACTGTTGGAGCTCGCAGCAGAAGGTAACTGACCCTCCCCAGACCCCCCGCTCTCTGATTCCTGCATGTGCTCTTTCACAGTTTCTCTTACTGAAGTCCCTCACTGTTGTACTTAACCACTGTGAGTGACAGAAATCCAATGCTGACCACTTCATTATGTACCGACCTTGTCCCCTGGCCTCCTGCCCCTCCATCTCTCTTGGGCAGTTTGCCCTGTGTCGTGAGTCCTTGTTAAAGGTCAGGACCCCAAACCATCAGCACTGGTCGTGTTGTTTTACTGTATCACCAGAGAAATCAGGGCTGTCGGATCTCATTAGAGCCCTATTTACGGGCGGAACGCCGCTCCTGGCGCAGGATGAGCCGCTACCTTTGAAACGCAATCTTCCCCAGATCAAACCAGCAGCACGCAGGGATTATATTCCAGCAGTCAATCTCTCATAATCGCTCCCACCCTTATTGGCATGGCTACTGCAGTCCCTGCATGAGAAAGGAAATCCTCTTAAGCAAATACTCTCCGCAGGAGTAAGACTCTGCTTCCCGATGAAGGGGCGCAGGCCATGGCCACAGGGAGGGCAGGACAGGTGGCCATGTGGGCTCGCCTGGAGCAGCCAGGTCAGCAACTCCCGTGCGCTGCCTGGTTCTTTCTGCGGCAGCAAACCAGAGACCCGTCAGACTTGATGCCGCGCCAGTGATGGAGAAGTGTGAACTGATCCTCTCAACGTGCCTCCGAAATGAGCTGGGAACTGCCAGCACCGCGCGGGAGCGGGGAAGTGACGCCACTTCCTGCGTGTGACATCGCAAATCGGCAGCAGCACTGGAAGGTTAATTATTCACAGCCTTAGAAAAACTTCTTTAAATTGTGACTCTTATCAGCTTCTTCTCTGACATGAGTATTAAAACAGAGAGACCCTTTTCCCTCTCAGATTACGCCAGTTTTCAGTCACAGTCATGACAATGCACTAAGGGATTTCCAGAGGATGTTGTCAGGTGGGTTGGGTGGTAAATAACATCATGCTGTACATGTGAACTGAGCTTTTAAAACAAAGTTTCAGTGTGGCTGTTTCAGCGCGGCTGTGTGCTGAATTGGTAATTTCCCCAGTGCACAACGCAGAAAATGATGCAAACCCATTACATGAATTCTGAAGACAAAGAGAAATCTCAGCTGCCTAAATGAGAATAAATCAAAAAGTAAACACAGAGGCTAACGAGAACCATAGGAATAACCCTGAGAACCAAATCCCATCTAGGACAAATCCCTGTACAACATGCCATGACAGAGGAGGCAGCACGTTAAACTCACAAAATACAGATATTTCGCTTAAATGAGAGACTTGTAACAATTGTCTTTTGGGCCACATGAGGTCCGAATTGTGCACTACAAGGTGACACCCCATGATTTTTCTAAAAGCATTTACAGTATTTCAGCATTCCTTGCCTGAAAAATTCCACCTTATCAGACGATGATGCTCCTCCTCCTCAGGATGGTTGGAGAAGTCGAGCTGATGTGCACAGGGAGGTGCTGCTAAACCCAGCAGCCCATGGATGGAAAGGGAGCGACTGTGTGAGGAAGAGGAGCTAAAGGAACCATAAGGGCAACCAAGCCTAGAGGCAAGGTTTGGATGAGTTTTTATACCATCTTCTTGGGGGTTTTGTTATTAAATTTAATGCCTAGAAAGAGGATAAAGTTAGATGTTGTACAGTGAGAGGATTATCTTTGTATGGCAGTCTGGGAAAGGCACGGCTCACATGCAGTCCACAGCAGAATTTTGAAAAATCCTTCTCCAAAAAAAGTATAAAAAGAGGAAAAACTATGAAATCCTCAACTAGATGGAAAAAAGAGAAGATCTTAGCAAGTCTAACAGACAGCCCTAAAACCAAAGCATGTAGACTCGATATAACTTATTAGAGTGGCAGGAGAAGGCAATATCTGCATGGGAACAGCGAAGTTATACGAGAGGAGGATTTACCAGGAGCTCAAAAACCTGAGAGTATGGTCCAGATTAAAGGGAACTTGACACCTGCTTTGCCCAGTTCTGAGCCAGGCAGGTGCACCTGCATTTTTAAGAGAGTGTGTAAAAGAGGACTCTGACATACACGAGAGGTGCGAGAGGGAAGAGCCTTAACCAAAACCAGCGACATTTTACCCCAGATTCTCAGGCGACTGGGAATGAGAGGATAAGGTTACCACACGTGTTAAAAAGCCAGATCTGCTTTCTTCTAGGTCACTAATTCTGATATTTTTGCATCCATTTGGGTCAGCAGGGTCATAAAATATGACCTTTCCATTTTGCAAAGTTTCTTCTAAATCATTCCCTAAGAGCTCCTTTAATGTGTTCTTACCCAGAGCAGTGGGGCTGGCTCAGCTGGGCTCCATTTCCATTCCATGCACAGTTACAGACATTTACTGCAAGGCCCTGTGATGTTCAGTAGGGGAAGAAGAGCTAAATTAGGCTAAAGTGTATTATAATTTAATACAATTTTTGCTAATACTGAAAATAGACATATATCTGACATTGTTTAACATTTCAGTATTTGCTTAATTAGCAGTTCCCTATGAGACCAAGCCATTCTTGGAGAGGTGAGTGGTTCCCTGGGGGGTTCCAGAAGGGGTCTCTGCCCCAGGGCAACCCAACGTGGGCAGTTCCCAAAGCTCCTTCTCTGTGTGGCTGCACTGAATTTGTTGCTTGGCTTCAGCACTGGAACTATCTGTCAATTCCAAAGCAGAAACAGTTTGAAAGGCAAACATGATCTGTGATCAATATCCTAACAAATCCAATGGAAGCCCCAGCTCCCAAAGGGTTAATCCAGAGAAGAAAAGGCATCCGCACGTTTAGTGAGCTAATGTGCTTATTGACTGGGAGGCCTTTAAGTCTTCAACAAGGAAAAGCTCTGATAAGTGACTGGAAGTTCGAGTCAGACAACCCGGTTTGGGTGGAACGGGGTCACCTTTTCCAGCTCATCAGCTTTTTAGACTTCTGGGGGGTCATCCCGGGGTGTTCCTTTGGCAGGGGGTCTGCACCTGCCCAGAGTGAAGCCCACTATGGAACAGGGATGTTCCCACAACAGGGAGAGTCCAGGCTGGCTGGTGTGGACACAGCACAGACACCTTGTCCCAGAAAAAAATGATGGGCCCGCGTCCCTCCAGCGTCTCGCAGCGCTGTTCAGCATGTCTGAGTCTGGACCTGGAGTGTGTTGTAATCCTCCGCCAAAATCCTGCCAGCTCCCAGATGGACACTCCTGATTTCCACAGGGGCATCCCGAAATGTGCAACAACTGCCTGCTGAGAGCACGACTCTGCTCAGTGCCTCCACTTCCCAACCCAGAGCTGACTCCTCGCTTCCACATCAGTGCATCCAGCGCTGGGCCTCGGGAGAGCTGCCCACCCCCCAGCCAGGTGGACAGCCCTGCCCAGTCCTGTGCTGGGAACTGCACTGGCGCACCTTAACCCCTCATGTCCGCCCACCAGCCGGTCAGTGTCAGGGTCAGTGCCAGGGACAGGGGTTGGTGTCTGCCTGCTAACAGAATGTGAGCCAACACTGTCCTCAAATTGCTGGAGGGAAGAGACAATGCCCCCCTCCCGCTACCAGCCGTGCCCCGGGGCCGGGGATATTGGCTCTATTGGAAAACTGACAGCCCAGGAGGTGATGGAAGTGGCTGATAGCAGCTGGAGAGCTGGCTTGAGGGCCCCACGAAGCTGGGCCCTCAGCTAGGATGAATCCCCCAGGATGAATCTCCAGGTCTGCAGGCTCAGCCCCCTGCGCCAGCCAGGTGCTGTTGGCTGGGATCAGCTCTGGGCTGCCCTGCCCAGCCTGAGCAGAAACCCCTGGTGACCCCACAATGACCTCACCTCCCCACACCTAAATGCCCTGGATGAACACCCATTGTCTGACCAAGGGCGAGGGAATCCTGGGTTACCAGTGGTGCCTTCTGCCATGGAACTGTTGGAAATTATTTTAAAACCCAAGAGAAATTACAAAGCCAGGAAGAGAGAGACATTACCATGACTCGGGATAACAGAAACATGAGAATTTTGGTAAATGTACAGGTTTTGATCTGTCCCAGGCCGTAGCATGCACCTAATTCAAGACATGACTGCAAGGAAGAGTCAGGAGATTTTTCTGCCCTTTCGGTGCCAAACCACTCTGGTTCAGGTACCGTGGCAGTGACTACAAAGGTGTAACCAGGGGATATTCCTTATGGATTTCTGTTGTATTGGAAAAAGATCGTAACCAAACCATATACATCCCATTTCCACATTAGTTAAGAGATTATAAGAAGATAAATTAAATTAATGATCCATCTAGCCAATGTCCTGTCATCAACAGGGACCAGTAACAGTCCTGCAGTCAGGAGTATGGAATCAGTGAGCAAGCAGTGCTGCTATCACCAACAACTTCAGATTAAAAGACTTTCTGAACTACAAGGATGTCCCACTTTTCAGCAGTCCTCAGTGGATTTTTCTCCCAGGAAGCTGTTCAGTTGTTCCTGCACACAGAGATCATCAAGAGATGCCAGTGTCCCCAGTGTCTACTCAGGAAACAAATAAATACCCCGGAATATTGTTCCCTCTAAATCTGGCAATCTGGTTGGGAATATCTGTGAAGAGGCGAGCGAGGAGCAGCAGCACCACGGCTTCGGAGAGAACGGGCAAAATGGATCCTGGCACCGCTCCCAGTGAAGGGCCTGAAGTAGACATTTAGGGTGGGTGCTGCCCACCGCGCGACGCAGATCCCGCAGGAATATTCTCCTCCTGCAGAATCCCAGCCTGGGGACAGGGTGGAGACACAGCCTGAGCAGTGAGATCTGCAGGTAGAGAGACTGAGCACGAGGAGTGAGCTGAGGTTTGAGCCTCGGTAGCTCAGGATCCAGAATCTCCGTGGGTCGGGATGTTTGATTGACCGGGCCATCAAAAGAAGCCACGGTTGTTCCTGCTCTCAGGCTTCTCCTCACCTTGATTTGCATATTCAAGGATCGCCGGTGTCTGGCTGTCAGAGATGGTGACAGTTGGGGGGGTTTTTTAGCTTTATCAAGGGGGATTATTTTTAACCCAAATTATTTTGCATTGTAAATGTTTAAATCCACATCAAATCCAGATTAATGCATAAAATAGTCCAAGAGGGTATTTACTGGGGGAAAAAAATAACAATAAACCAAATTATTATGGCTAGCTTCTATCTGAAGTGTTTTAAAAAGGGGGAAGTCTGAAATTTTGGCTAAAATATCACTTCAAGGAGAAGACTGAAATAAACCTCTCTGCAAAACGGCACAAGTTTACATACAAACTGGAACCCTTGGTACTTTTTCACAACATGACTGGAATTAATAATGCAGATAAATCCTAAATAAATCAGGATTAGTGTTAACTACGTCTTGAGGTTTAATACGCTGTACGAAAATGAAAGGGGGCCGGCGGGGGAGGAAGGAGCTTTGCCTTAAAGCTCTGCGGAGCAGAGCTCGGAGGAGGCCGGGAGCCCCCGACCCGCCGAGCTGGGCAATCAAAGCGTCTCTAATCGCCGCGCTCCGGGATGTGTTCAAAGGATCCGGGCTGGCCACGGGCTGCCTGAGGTCACCAGGGAAATGCAGTCGTGGGGCAGGGGGAGGGGTGTCTCGGATTTTTGGACAGCCCGGCTGTTTGGATCTGGTTTCAGGAGGTCAGCCGGATTGCAGTATTTTACCGTCTTATCAGCAAAAAGATTAAATTTCCCTTCGTGGTTAAAGAGCTCAGCTCCACTCTGAAGGAAAATATAAATAAAACTGCCAACACAATCGCCCGAGAAAAACCTGTGGCAGCGCGTCGGGGCTGGGGAGCAGCTTCCCGAGGCCGGGGTGGCCCCGGCGGTGTCCCCGCTGCTCCCAGGGCTACTGCCCAGCCAGCACGGACCCTCTCGTCCTGTCCTCTCCTCCTCCCCGCGCTGCACGGAGCCAGGGCTGATGAACCCCTCGCTCTCTGATACAAAAGCAGAGGGTTAAAATTTTTACTTTTTTTTTCAAAACCCCAGAGGAGTAGAAAAATGCTTCTTGTGTTCGCTCTGTTACCTGGGAATTCACTGTCTCTGTTCTGGTTCTGTCCTTGCACCCCTGTGTCAGGACACCAGCTCAGCGCTGCCCTGCCTCTCCCAGGTGTGGGACTGGGCTGGAGACTCTCAGAAATTTGCGGCATTCTAAGAAATCTCATCTCCCATCTGTTTCCTGTTCCTCTTTCAGCACTTCCCCAGTGCTCACACCAGCTCTGAGGCTCAGACAAGTTGAGGGCCAGGTTCTCACCCGCCTTGTGCCACAGCTCATCACCAACACCTGTGCCAACGGCGATAAATCCATCACAACAATCCCACAGGACACGTGCCGTTTCTGCCGTCTCGAGTCCCTTTGCCCATATGTGTATGACACAAGCCTGAACACAATCCCACCTCTTTGCCTAAAGCAGCCAGTTTGATAAACTTTAATGATAACCTGTTGTTTTTATGTGGAATATTTACCTATGATTAAACATTGACCCGTAAGCAAACAGAGGAGGTTTTCAATAATTTTTCAGTATTTAAGAGCTGGAAATGACCCTGTTTTATATCACACAAAGCAGAGTGCCAGCAGTCAGTAGCTGATGGGGTTCTGAAACAACACCTCCTGTAAGAGTGAGTCTGTGTCTCTGGTCTCTACAAGAACAGCCCTGTAGGTGAGAGTCCTGAAATGATCCTGGTGACACCTCCTGGCAGGTCCCTCTGCACGAGTCAGCACATTCACCTCAGTGCCATTGGAAACTTCAAAAAAAGTTAAAGAAAATAAACCCCAAGTCTGTCTTTTCTTTAAGGGAACTTTAGCCTAGGTCTGAGGAGATGAAGATGAGACGCACAAGTGTAAGAAGTCCTGAGCTACCTCTGATTGCTCCAACTCTCACAGAGATTGCATTACACAGGAAATCAGAGCACAGTGCCCACCCATGGATTCTCCTCTCCCAGGAACAGCCACAGTGAGCACGAGCTGCCCACAAACTCCAGGTGACCTTCAGGTCGGTTCAGATGAACCAAACCCCAAGGATGCTGTCCAGCAGCTGCGGCACCTGCGTGGCCCCAAGGCAGGACAAACCTTGGGCCAGGCTCACTGGGGTTCAGGCTGCTCATCACTGGGGGCACGTGGTACCAACTGTGTAATGCTGAGACTCCCCAGTTCCACACGGCACCAACCCATCCACGCAGCCAAAATCCCTTCTTTGGGCTGACATTGACATTTCAGTGAACATCCGCAGGCACGGGGCTGTGTTGGAGCAACAAACCAACTCCCTCCTTGCCCAGTTCCGACAAAAGACGTGTCGAAGAGGTGAGACCTGGGGCAGGGCTCTGGCACTGCTGGCTCTGACCCAGGCACATGAGTCCACCCCCTGCCCTGTGCCCTTGGAGCCGCCGTATCCAGCTCCGGGTTTAGCTGCCACCAGCAAATCCTCCACAGAGGCTCAGGAACCTTTCTCCAGCCTGCCTTTGCCAGCTGCAGGGCAGTGTTTCTGGAGGTTTAACGAGGATTCTATATGTAAATGTCCAGAAACCACTGGGTATTCATAGAGCACAGGAGCTGGTTTTATACTGTGATGTTTAAATGTTTGGGTTTTGCTTTCAGCCATTTCCAGTAGAAGAAAAAGGAAAAAAAAGCCCCAAAGGGAGAGGGTGGAAGGTCACTGAGATATGGATGTGACTTGTGCTATGTCCACTGCCATAATGGGGCCATGAAGCATCGGCCCCTCATCCTACTGAGCAAACCCTGAGTGGATTAAATGCACAAACAGCCAAGACTGGTTATATTCCTTAAAAAACCCACATAGTGCTATTCCCATGTGTTTGAAAAGAGTAAATCTCCCAACCCTAAAGACACCTGTGTGGAACAGAACAAATAACTTCAAAACTCCCTGTGAAAACCAGCCAAGATCTGATGATTCATTTGGTGCCCCAAAAGCTGCAAATTTCTCTTCACAAGGAAGTTTATACATCTCTTCTAAAAGAGGATATGAAAGCAGCTGTAAAAAACAGGAATCAAAGTACAACAAATTAAACAAGGAAACATCTGTGACGATCAGTTTGAGCCAAAGCTGATGGGTGTGAACAACTTATAAGAAGAGCCAGCTGTGTCAAGCACTACCTACAGAACCCTCACAAACAATAAACCTGGAAGTTCTGAAGTTCACCTTTGATACGATAAATTCAAATAATTGATTATTATGTGCAATAATTAACTGTTACTAAACAGAGAAGAGAAAAATGTCAATAACTGTGGAGTAAAACATTCCTGGTGCACATTTGTAATCAAAGTGGTTGATGTAAATAGATAATCAAGGTCATGTAACAGTAAAGGTGTAGGTTAAATAGCATCTGTTAAATATAAAGATTTTTAAATCATGAACTCTGAACACTTGTATCTGATAATTTTAAAAGAATCGTTTCAGAACTCTTCAAGGGCTTCTGGCTAATCCTTAATATGTCTTTGAGAAATGGGAAAGTCTCTGCAAGGCTTGGGAGGAACTTTGGTTGCAGGTCTTTTAGAAGTGCACAGGATTGACCTGAGTGTGCAATAGAAGGTAACACTGGCCATGTGCCAGCAAAGAGATGCAGGATGGAGACACACTTCATGTTGATGGCATTGCACTGGAAGTAATTATTGGTTTTAATTTTCTCAGCAACTTTCATTGTGGACTCTTAGATCACCAAATCTCACTTATGTCAGTCTTGTAAACATGTGACAAGCCCCAATTTCCCAAAGGAAAAGAGCTATGAGAAAAGCTTCCAGCCCTCCATTCAGAACTGGAAAACCAAACACTTCACGGGATGCTCTTTGCCCACGGTATGTGAAGTGGAGGTCTGACAGAAAATGTCCAGGAAGGCCAGGCAAAGAGGAATGACTCACTTGGATCTTAAAGAAATGCTTGGCTGTTACCTCAGGGCTCAGCCCATGAGAAAATGGTCATATCCCTATCACCTGAACAAGATACTTTAATTTGTAGGGAATCACAGGGCTTGTTCAAACAAACAAGTAAAAGCATTGGGATTGAACACTGCAGGGTGGAGAAGGTGAACCTGTGGAGAAGGATGTCACTGGATATCACCCAATCTTCAACTATAAATGCTAAGTGACATAGATTCCTTCATCTCCCTAAATAACTTGTCTAACAGTTCATGAGTTTCATTGGATAAAACCTAAATTAAGTTTCTCTGGTTTTCCAATGCAAAGTACATTTTCCAGACCACCGACCCCTGCTGTAGCTCTTCCCTGAACTCTGCAGTTTTCTTTTTCAGATTCACTCACCAAAACCAAACCACTGGAGCCCTGCCAGGAGCCTTGCAAGGGGGGCTCATCCACTCGGTGATGCCCATTTGGTGCATGGCCAAGAACTTCGTTATCTCTCACAAGTGAAGGACTGCAGTGCTCCCCTGCAGGGGGGTCCAGCATCCACCTGGGTCCTTGTCTAAGGCACAGCAGTTTGAGCCACCAGGTAACATCAACTGTCTGAACATCAGGTCCCTTTGCAGCATTTACTGCCGGACACACAAAATTGTGAATAACTTTGGTCTGCTGACCAAAAGGTCAGTTTCTAAACAAAGCGGTACAAGACGTTACATCAGATGGCAGAATTCAGGAACTGAAATGACAGCAAAGCTGCTGAAATACAGAGAATTGGGAAAAGAAATAAATATTCAATAAATTCATATGCAAATAACAACTGACTCTACAGCCACCTTTCGTAGGAGAGGAGGGATGTGTAAAGGAACATGGAAAGTTTGTTTTCCTATGGCAGTTTATTTACAATGCAGTATTTAATTTGAAATTATCATTTCCGGTGCACACTGATCATGAGGATGTGATCTTCCTCATCTCCTTACCTCCATGATTTTTCTATCATCAGTTTTATTTGGCCTTAAACTAGACAGTTTTATTTATGGAATAAATGTCAAGTTTTCTCATGAGCTTAGTGGCAAGCACCATGACAACCAGTCCTGGTGTATATGCTGTTGACATTAAAGTAGGATGTAGTAGTAGTAATCATAATAATAATAATGATGATGATGTCAAGGCCCTCAAGTGAGGTCTCTATCATTGCAAACCATAACTGGCAAGTGCACACCAATGTTACACCACTGCAAGGCACAGTGCTCTTACTGGGGTTGGACAATTCAAACCAATCATGTGGTCAGTCTCAGGAAGAACTTCACTGACAATTCACAAACAATCTATTATTATCCAATATATCCCTAACATATCTCTGTATGCAGACATGCATATATCCTTGTATTTCATAGGGAGTACATGGAGAAAGCCAGGGCAACACTCGGTGTTCCCTTCCTCCTAAAGCGGTTAAACCAACACTGATGTTCTTGGTACAGGCTGATTAATCTGAGCAATTTTAATAAAAGAAACACCACCAAATAAAATAAAGAGTAAAGAATCCTTTCCCTCCGCCTCACATCATGTGGCTGCATCCTCCATATGGCCAGAAGGAAAAGCCATCTCCCATTTGCCCACCAAACCACATATTTAATCCATGTGCTTATGTCAAACTTAATTACAGCACATTTGGCATAAAATAACAATCCACATCCTTGGAGAGGGGAACTTAAGTAGTTAATATGTGTGATTGAATGAAAGTGCTTTGCTGAATGTTTATGAGAAACCCAAGACAGCCAAATGTGGTGATATTTTAACCATTTAAACACCAGCCCTCCCGCCCTGCACTGGAGCCCCTGGTGCCCCTACGGCACCTGCCCAGCCGCCCCGCGCCAGGAGAAGTGCCGTGCACACACACCTGGCCAAGCCTCGTCCAGCAAACTCACCAGCCCCTAATAACCCACGTGTTGCTCTGAGAGACAATTTTCCTGCAAATCTTCTTGCCCTTTTCTCTCATTATGTGCCTTAAAAAGATCTCGGTGCTTCTTTCTTATTTTCATGCCAGTTTATAGAACTCACAGGTCTCCAAAATGCAAATTTCCTCTCTCTCTATCCTCCGGAACCTCTAAAGAAGCAGCCCTAAAACCTGACGAGTGGTTCTGGATTTATGCTCAGTCAAAGATTTACCGAGGAGATAAGGACAGAATAAAGAAGGACAGAATGCAGAGGTGCTTCAGGTCCCACAGGGGAATCAGTTGGCGTGGCTCTCCAGGAAAGTTGGCTTTGGGGTCACTCCAAGACAGAGTCAGAGAACTCCTGGCCTTTGGACTGTGTGACACCCTAGAGCCTCGGGAATGCTGCTCATGGGGACCCGTGGGGCACAGGACAATGTGCCTGCTGGCTGCAGCTGGCTTCCCTGGCCCCTGATGCTGGGAGATGGAGCCCACGGAGACTGAGAGCACGCTTCAGGAGCACCAGGCAGGTTGGAGGGGAGCAGAGGGACTGCCTGGGAAACAGGGGCTGTGCAGCAATGGCATAAGGGGATGGAGGCAGGTCCCGGTGGGGTGTGCAGTCAGGGGTGACACACGAACAAATCTTCAATGAAATCAGTCAAAAAGTGGTACAGGGGCCCAGAGAGGCTGCTGAGGTTTCAATGCCCGACTGGAGAGGGCCCTCGGCAGCTTGATTTCTGTTGGCCTTGCTTTCAGTGGGGGTTTGGACAAGGTGACCTCCAAAGGTCCCTTCTCACTCAAATTACACCCCAATAACCAGGAAGGGCAGAAATAGGGGGTCACCGCAGTCAGCGCCCGAGATCACAGAGCGCGAGTAAAGTTCCCGTGTGAGAAGCTGTGTCTGTGGATAGAGCAGGGGAAGAATGAAAAGTGTTCAGCAGTGACCTTGCTACAAGGAGCGGGAACAAAGAGGAAACAGCTGAATGTGGCGCGGGGGTGATGAGCCCTGGTAATGGCCTGCTCCTGCTCCCAGACAATGCGCATGGAAAATCTCCCATTAACTTCGGTGACACGGCACCAGGCTCTAAAAGAGCAGGCACTAAAGTGGATGACAGTGTCAGAAAAGAGAGGAGGAAAGAAGGAAAAATTTAAGTTTCACTTTCATGATGCTGAGGATGAGTTCACTGCTGAAATTCTGCTGTTCCCTCTTTCAAAAATGAACATAAATATTTTGCACCAAACACAGAGGAGTGGCTGGAGTTAACTGACTCGCTGTCTTTAAAACGATGGCATGGCTTTCTTATTGCCAGAGATTAATTCTTGATGATTTACCAGTGTGAGTCCTTCACCCTGCCCTGGATATAAAACCAGTGCTAATAGCCTAAGAACCATCACATTGGGTGCAAAATCCTATGGAACGCCTGCTGTACACTGATGTAACTGAGTGCAACACACTGGCTTTTACATCACCATCACTACCCTGCCTCTGCTAGCACAGCATAAAGTTAGTTTGCACACTGACTGAGAATATTTATATATAAAAGATACATATACAGAGGACAAACAGGTGATGGAGCCTTTGATAAATAAATGTATATAATACAACCATATATTCCCGTGTCTAGAAAAAAGCACATGTTGAAGAACTTGCAGTTTCTAAAAACCTGTGCTTTTATCCAGGGTGGCCAAAACACTGCCCAGACTAACACATAAATTGTATTTTTTGGTATGGGGAAGGTTATGAGAAGAAAACAGTGAGATTCATCAAACACCTTTGGGGCAGGGCTGGTCTGCAGCCTGGAGTTGCTGCTCACTGCTGCCACTTGTTCTGCTTGCTGTGGCATTTTGGGTGGTTTGCGCCTCACGAAGAAGGAGTGGCCTTTTGTTTGGATCCAGGGGACACAGTCCCTCATGCCAACACAAAGAAAATATCCATGTGTTGGGATGCAACAGTGCCTGAGCCCCCTGAAGCGAGGGCAGCCCTCACCCCCAGCGCCGTCCCACGCTCCCGAACCAGCAGTGCTCCGAGGCATGGGATCCAGGCACAACCCAAACTCACTCCCAGGTGTGGTCCCCATCCCACAGAAGCCAGTAGCTGCCCTGGGCCCCCAAAGAATGTGTGTCCTGTCCGTATCCACCACCATTACTGACTGCAGACAGCAAACGAGCCGGCCCGGCAGCACCCAGCCCCGGTCAGTGCCGTCCTGGCGTCTGCCAAGCGCGGTGCCCTCTGCCCCTGGGGCTGGACTGAGTTCCCCTTCCCACGTCTGCTTGACAGCCCTGTCTGCTCGGAGGGACCCAGGATTCCAGGCAGAGCTTTCCCATGCCATCGTCCCTCAGAATAGCTCTGCTCTCCGTATTTTTAGCAAGGCTCAAATGGGCCAATATGTTTGATTTTCCACTGTTTCCACACAGCTCGAGTCCTGTCCGTGGCAGTCTCCCTGTGTTTCTACCAGCGTGTCTGGCCGGTGGTGCAGGGCTGAGGACACAGGCAGAGGAGCTGGGAGATGGTAGCTCGGGCAGCAAGAGCTGCTTTGCATACTTGGAGTTGTACAAAGCTGATTTTCTGAGAGAGAGAGAAAGACGGAGAAAGGGGTTTCTGTAAGTAGCGGAGACAATGAGAACAAGGCAGGCACTATGCCAAGCACGGGAGGACTGCCAAAACACATATCATTAGCTTGGGCCAGCTATAAGCAAGGAAATGAGAAACATATGTTGGAGAGCAAGGTTAGGAGCGAGGGACTATGGGTCAGTGACAGTCGTCCGAAAACTTTTCCCTTGTTCTTCAGCTGTGGCCCGCCGGTGTCAGATGTCACTCTGACAGCCTTCATTTCTCATGACGGCCAGGCTTATTTTGGCCTGCTTGTTTTTTGTTGTGTTTTTTTTTTTTCCTCCCCTAATGGGAGTTATTGAGAGGAAGAAGAGAACAGACAAGAAAGACTTTGCCTTTTTTTTTCCCACAGTTATGGGAAAATAACCTTGTTTTCTGTGATGTTCTCTGAAATCCTCACCCTTTATAAAATAACGGTGTCTCAGGATTGGGATTCTGCCTAGCCCTGGTGAAAAGAAAAGGGTGGGTAGTGTATTCTTAAGCAGTTCTTGATGTTCTTTCTTAAATATAATTAGATGCACCTCATTACCTCAAACTAAAGGCCTTTTGTACTTCTTCAGGGCTGTGCTTCCTGAAAGCCAAAGCATGCCACGGCTTGCAGCACCCACTCTTATTTTATCACATTAAGTGTATTTTTAACATTTTTACCCTTTATCCAGGCTGTTTGCAGATTATTTCATTTTTCCACACAGGCTACACCTAGATGATACGCTCCTCACTGACATTTAAGGAAGAGCTTGAAGTTCCCGCTCCCTGTCCCAGCACCATTACGTCTGTTTTCCCTGTAATGGAGCTTACACCAGAGAGTGTCTCAAAGAGCATTGCTGCTTCCCTCCCTAGGCTGAAATACTCCCAGATAGAGAAGATCCTAATAGGCATCTTAGACACCATCCTAAAGAGACTTCTGTTTGACTCCTGTTCTAGCAGACTGACCCCGATGGGCCCCTCTGCTCCACCAGCGCCATGCTGGGGCTGAGCACCTTGTAAAACCTCAGGTGGCCTCAGCCTGGAAATGTACAGGAGGTTCCTTTGCTTTGGGGCTTGGAATTGTGTACAGAGCGGAAAGAAAGGCAAGGATGCAAGGAGAAATCCATCCACCAAAAGCAAGATGCCATTCCTCACAGATGACCCTTGCCCTGACGAAAGATGCAGGATCATGGATGGACACGATGGCATTGGGTCCCCGCTGCACAATAGCATCTTTTATGCCTAAAAGTTTGCAAGAAATGATTTAATTCTAATGTCTTTAATTGCTTTCCATGCACTAAAGCCTGCTCTGAGAGCCAGGCAGTCCTGGCAGTGTTGCTGGGGGAAGCTGGACTATCATGTTTGGAGGGAAGTAGGTGAGGTCCAAGATGAGGTTTGAAAGGAAAAGGGAGATGGAGCCAAGGCCGCACAGGAACTCACCGCAGGCAGAGACCAAGGTCGGATGAGCAGTGGTGAGACCAGGCTCGGGCTGGGGATGGCACTGAACCCTTGCTGCAGCCAGGGTTGCAGGGTGACAGACCTGTCATTTCCAAGCACTTTAACTCCCCAACTTTGAGGGAGAGCTGGCACAGCACACAGCCACTGACACTTGTTTTCTCTCAGGCTATAAGTTAAAATGCTTGGAAATAATATTTCTCCCTCCCTGTTTCTGGAGCCTGGGCTGGCCAGCAACAACAGCAACAATCCTTACAGAGTCCTCCTTGCCCGCCTCTGCTCTGAAACACACCTGCAGCAGAATGCTGAAGAATTTGCGGTATTAACACACTCTGTAAATTCGACATCTTTAATTTTTAATATGCCATTAAAAAGACTTGCTGTCAAATTTATATTTTTTTTATAACTAAAGGAAGGAAGCCATGCTGGCTGTCAGCTTTCAAACACCTCTGCTTTTCACACGGCCCTGACTTGTAATACAAGAAGATCCAAGAGGAAATGCAAGTTTTAAACCGAAATTGATAACCCAGGGTGCTTCAACTCAGAGTGCCCAACCACCTTCACCAGCACAGACCCCAGTCACTTCCAGTCATCGTGGCCCAGAAGAAATCACTCATTTATAATAACATGCAGTGTGCTAGGGGCCTAAAAGCAATACAGACCATAATTGTGATACCCAAGATTATTGGAAGATGTGTATCCTCGTATGGCTGAGGGCATCCAGACACAGCTTGATGGCCCTTGTGTTCTGAAAAAGCTTCCTCAGAGATTCGAGTGTCCCTGAGGCGCTGGCTACCGGCTCCCGGGTACAAGGTTGGTGGAAATGTCCTTTGTCCCACGGCTGTAGAGACGCAGTCCCTTGTGCATGGGAGCTCACTGACCTGTCACCCCACTTGCCCAAAGGGCCACCAAGAGCCAGAGGGTGACCCCGGCTGGGAAACCCAGACAGGAACCAGCCAGGGAAGGGAGGCACAAATCCAGAGAACTCCTGTCTGTCTTGGAGTGCCCGAATTACAGTCATGTCAGTGCAAGACAATACCTCAAAAAAGATACAGCTTGATTAAAATTGTAAACTCCAGGTAGAAAGCATCTGAGCAGAACCAGGAATGTGGACTAAGGAGACCAAGAGAAAGGGTGTGGCATTAATTACAGTTAATTTCTCATTTTACTCTGCTTTGAGAAAGGGTTGCACAGAATTCCAGCAGCCTCAGGAAGTGTAGATGGATGCACAAGGATTTTCATGTTTCTTTGGACTTGTCCACAGAGCTGGAAGCATCCAAAGAAGATCTTGTCTTTTCACTTGCATTTTGTTATTTTCATTTTACAGTCACATGCAGTTATTTCTGTAATTAATATGAGGGGGGTGTGGTAATATTTAATGTATCTTATGGGTATTTTTATCTATTTAATTAGCGTCCCCCAGGCAGACTTGAGGTGACAGTAAAGATGTTTTACTTGGTGCTTGCCATCAGCAGAAAAAGTTTCTTACTATTGTCCATCTCAGACAACACAGAAGCAGAGAGATACAGGAGGGGGTTTGTGTTAAGTCTGTTTGCACTGAGCAGAAACTCAACTGGACAAGTCCTTGAGCAACTCGATCTATTTGTAATTGCCTTGAGCGGGGGCCTGGCCCATATGATCCCCAGAGGGCTCGTCCAGCCTAAATTATTCTATGATTCCCTAGTTTTTATTTTCTGCCTTTATACCACATGTTCCCTTAGCAGATCAGACCGAATCTGAAATGGCTCTGTGAGAGCACGTGCTCAGGCGATGTTTAACACGCGCGGACCCGTGTGAATCACTACAGAGCTGGGGCTGCACGTGTGCACACGCCTCCGTGCCTACCTCGGTGGCATTTTTTGGACCACACACTGAACCCACTGTGAATAATATGGTAAGGTTTTTTTCTCCAAATTTATCAAATTTATAATAAGGGCATGGAAACTTGAAAAAAACCCAAATCATTCCTAGCACAGTGATTTTTTATTTAATTTGTGTTCAGGGGTCATCACACTTCAAAAATATTTTCACCTAAACACGTTGTTTCCCCCCTGTTCTAAGCCTGAGAATTTGGACTAAGCTGGTAACTCCAGGAACGTATGGATACTTTTGAAAGTGGAAACTATTTTCGTGCGTATAAGTAATTCTGTGGGAGTGAATGTATTTGCAGCTTCCAGGCCAGGCAGGATGACCTTTCCAGAACTTGTAAAATCCAATCAAATAAAAATAGATTCAGACTTCCTTAAAATGAAACTGCTTGAAAAAGAAGCCCATGGGCTGAAACGCTGGAAGAAAACAGAATGTGCACTCGCAAATATACTTAAAAATGAAATTTTAAACTTAGAATGACAGTATTTGTACCTCTGCCCCTCTCTGTTTCTTCACTCCCTGCCATTTCTATCTCATTCTTATCAGAGCTCTGTCAGCCCCTAAACTGACATTTTCCCATCCTGATCATTCCCAGGATAGAGGAGACAGAATTTTTTTTCACTTGCTGATGCAAACAGCAGATCATCCTACAGAGAAACGTCAAGGACAGTTCGGAGTCCTAATCCCTGACCCGCCTGCCCTTTCCTAACTCGCTATTGACATTGAACTTAGAAAGCTGCAATGCTGAGATGAGATAATGAATTTGTTTGCTTGGGGTGTGCAAGAGGAAGAGGGGAGATAGGGAGGAGGAAGGGCTCTGCTACGGTTCCAGTCCAGCTCAGATCTCCTCACGCCTGAAACCTGAGTAAAGAAAATAACTGCACAAATAACCACTGGTTTCCCCTCGTTCACTTTATTGCTCCATGGGTGCATCCAGGGAAGATGGGAACTACTCATCAACCAAGACTCCAAAGTCTTCTCTGTTTCTTTCTAGGATCAAGTGCTGGCTGCTGCAGCTCGGAATGATGTGCTTTATACTTTTAAACAATTACTTGCTGGTTTGGGAAATTTTAGGAGAGACTACTTATTGTACTTATAATTCCAAGAGTAGCTTATCTACACAGATGCTGCTGCCCCAGTATCACTCACACCAAACTCCATTAGAGTCTAAACAGGGAATTGATTAAGTTTTGCCATCGTGATCCCAGGAACACTGCCATCCACAGCTTTAGCACACTGAGTCAGAAAACCTGTAAATCCTACAGGGAGTCACAAGGCTTATAATTTTTAAATAGCATTTGCTGCTTGTTCTTATATTGTACACTGATATTTTTACTAAGTTTTTGATTAAGGACTCATTAATCGCAACCTGTGGATAATGAGTCCAGCTTCTGGAAGCTTATCTGGTTCACTACTTTGTATTTTTAGCACTAAATATTTACCTATACTGTAGTTATCCTAAGATGCTGAGAGAAAACAACACAATTACTGCTCCTGAAATATGAAAAAAATACATATTTGTAAATCAGTGTTGAAATTCTGAGAATGCTGTGAAGATACAGCTCTTCCTGAGAAAAATAATGCCCGTTGTGGAATGACTCATTAAGAAGAGTGAACACTGGCACCAAATGATGTCACCTTGTGTGAATTTGTCTACTTTCTTCCAAAGCACACAGGCTACTGAGTAGAAAAAATCACACTAAAGGCACTAGTTCTTCCTGCATATTTAAGCCCTTTAGATCAGTAGATATTACTGGGACAGAAAAGGAAATCAGAAAAAAAATATGAGAGTTGGAGAAACCAAATTACTTTTGGCTGTACTTCTAGAAGGATTAGTTCACCAGTTTTTAAAAATTATTACCACTGTTAAGTATCAATAGTGACAATTTTTAGGTACTTGTACCAATTTGCACCATAGGAAGCCAGGTATCATCTCACCTTACTCTGAGCCATGTTAGTACAGTCAGCAACTGGGTACGACATGGCAGTTTTTACAAAGTCACCAGGACTTGACTACAAGTTACAATTAATCCTAAAAGTTTAAACTCTTGTGTTCTACTAACTCTGCCTGTGTAGGAATCCAGATCAGGTACACATTAACCTCCTGTACAGAGGGATTGACTATAAGGGGTTATCTGTGAGTCCACAAATGTACAAACCATCTGAAAACTTGACACAAGTTTTGAGATGCAGCATTTTATCTGTTCTGGAACCGAACCTCCACAATGAGGAAAACTCAAAGTTAGGCTGACGAGTGGTTGAAATGATTATTTGTCCACTTCTGTCACTCATGGCTTTGACTGTCTATTCTTTGCAAAACAGAGCAAATGAAACCAAACTCCAGCTGCTGGAACAGAGCTTTCCCTCTCATCTCTTCCCAGCCACACTAATCAACATAATTCATGGTAAGAAGGAAGGAAAATGAGCATCCTCACATGGATATTTCATCAAGATTCTGGAGAGCTTCATAAAGCAGCCTCTTTAAGAAACCATAAAATGAAACAAGACATATTTCTAGGGTTGTCAGCAGGTAGATCCACTGGTTTTGTGGTAAGTAATCTCTTTGGGAGGAAGTCTTTGCTCTGATGTCTGCGTTGGATGTTCTGTGGCTCCCCGCAGCCGCCCCAGCGCAGGTCTGTTCACTGGAAGAGGAGGCGGTGATGATATTGCTTCTAACAACCAGACTGAAGTATAGCCCCAGGCCATCCTCCAAAGCCCCCTCCAAACAGCCTCTAATTAATTTTAATCCTGCCACTCCAATGAGTCCCAAGAGTGCAGCAACCAAAACAAAAAAAACCTTCATCCAGTCATTCAGAGGAGCTCTGACGGCATCACATCACGATTTTAGGGCTTCAAGCAGAAAGCACTATAGAAAGCTTTTAAATGCCATTTTCCTTTGGTTTCTTTATTTTCTGTCCTCAAAACCATAAAGAGCCTATTTCTGATGAAAATGTAGCTCTCATCCCTCTCCAGGCCCCCTCCAGTTCACTCTATAGGTGGGTGGCAGGGCTCAGGGAGACCCACCGCCATCACCAGGGGAATGGCTCTCCCCAGCCTGGGCTGAGCCGTGCCCACAGCTGCTCCTGCAGCCCTCGGCCTCCCCAGAAAGGCTCTCTGCAAACGTGGGAACCAGCCCAATATGCCCACCCAGCAGCACTGCACACTCAACATCGGAACCGGTACCTCTGAGCCGCCGTTGGCTTCAGCACCCACGAGCCAGCTGCCTGGAGCAGGAGGAGCAGCATGCTCCCCAAGCTGCTAATTTTGTCATATCCTTTGGTTTGAAAATAGAAACGTTCACTCTATTTTTGTCTAGCTGATCTATTGCTCAAACAGCCTCGTGAATATGAAATTTTGGGGATGCTCTCAAATTGAGCAGTGAAAGTGCTTTGCAAGGTACGATTCTCTGCATTTAACTTTCCCCAAGTTTTATTATTATTATTAGATTTTACTAGAAGAAACACTCACAGAAAACAAGTTTCTAAATTGCTATAGAAGACCTGCCAAACTGAATTTTATATTTTTGTGTGTGTGTAAGAATATTAGTAATGGTAGATGTGTATAAATAGAACAGAAGTGCTCATGGAGAGGGAAGCTCAGGAAGACAAGAATGAGCAATTACACTGTAATGCGAATAGGTGGTGAATATTTCCTTATGAATCACCTTCGCAAAGAATGTTGTTTATCCTTTTGGTTTATTCCATTTTAAATGTACATGAAGGAATTAAGTTTTAAGAGTTTCTTGGGAAAAGGACTCTGGCTGAAGACATTGTGTGAGGAGACAGACACTTAAAACAGGCTGTTAATAACAGATCAGAGAAAGGCACATGAAAAGAACTGGATTAGAAATGCAGACACCCCCTTCCTCATTATATAGGTTATAAATTGGGGGCCACACTATTTTTTCCCATGTTTCCACAGTTCTAATGCATTTTATAGAGCAGACACATATTTTCCCCTCATTGCTCAATGCATGGCTCCCTTTATTTACTTTATACAATTCAAATGCTGCTCTGATGTCCAAGTTATTAAATTCCTTGTAAGCTTTTCCTCAAATCCCTTGAGATCCAAGGTGCTATTATTACCTCTATTGCACTGACTGCAGAGCTGAGATCTATAGTGATTAAAGGAAATGTATCTTCTAACTGTGGATGTCTAATTAAGAGAGGTCTACAAACTGTTTTCTCAGATCAACTCCTTATGTGTCCAAAATGGTCTTCAGCAGCAGTTGAGTACAAATTCAGAGCCCTGCATCTCAAATGAACCATGAAGAAACTGAAGAATACCCAATTAGTAACAGTCTGTGAAAAGTTAGGTTGAAGTGAATTAACCAGCATCACAAAGGAGAAAAGGTGGCAAAGGAAGGGAAAACAATCAGTTTTCCAAGGCAGTATTCAATCATCTTAACCATTAAATAATCCTTTCTTCTCCTTTTCTTAGGCTGATTTGCTACTTCCAACTTCTGGAGCAGACAAAAGAGGGGTCCTGCAGCCAGCAGCGTCCTGCACCTCAACCCCTGGTCCTTCCTCCTCCTCCCTCGTGCTGGCCCCAGCAGGGGTCACTCAGAGCCCAGGAACCACGGACTGCCCAGCGCCACTCTGGCTTGGATGGGCAACCTATGGATCACGCAAACAGCACCATGGTGTGTCACCAGCAGTGCCAGCAGGATTTGCCATTTTGATCATCCCTGCATTTCCCATACCACCGCTGTGCCCAGCACATACCTTGCCATGCAGGGAGCCTGGCTGGGTCAGCACCAGCTACCTCCTCCTGCCCTGGAGGCAGATGGTCTGACTGAGGCTCCTCCTGCTCCTGTCAGCCTCGGATCCTGGAGAAAGGCAGTGCTACCACATGGTGCAGCTCTTTTAACGCACGGTCAGATATGGATGATCTTACCTTGTCCCCTTCCCTCTGCTGGTGACGAGCCTCTTTCTCCCCAGCAAAGTGCCAGACAAAAACAGACCCTAATGCTGCTGTGGAGCCCGTGTTATATGGACACTGGAGGCTCTTCCTTCCCACAGGCAAGTGCCAAACCCAGTGCTATTCTGTAGCTTCCATCATGAAGTGAAGATGCCAAACAGGAACCACCAAACCCACAGAAACTCTCAAGAGCACTGCACACCCTCCGCAAGAGCCTCAGTGTGGTACTGCAGGCACCAGCTCTGACCTGAAACCCAGGGACAACCTCAACATCTGGCTGAAGTGTGCCCACCATGAATGGAGTCTCCTGGGCACCTGTTTGATCTAATCCCATCCTCCTGCACACCTGAGAAATGCAGGATTTAGAACATTCTTTAAAGGTTACAAAGTGGGTAAACCAAAGATAAATCCCTACTGCAAAATTCATCCTCTGCCAAATGTCACATTTGAAATCTGGGCTGGAGATTTCTATGGAAAAATTTGGTAGAATTCCTTAACATAAACAAACTATTGTATCTCTAACTCATTTTTTCTTTAAAGGAATCAACGTTTGACTGGTGGGGGGGAAAAAAGACACGGACAATCAAAATGGCACTTATAGCAGACGTGGAGAATTTCCATTTGAAGTGGTTTATGCAAGACAAAAGTAAAAGCAGCATTGCAGAATGGGAAGTGTAACTACCAGGTGTTCGTGCTGTGGAATGCCAGCAGTGAATGTCTCAGGTTATGTCGCCAGGACAAGAATACTGGTCAGACTTCACTGGAGTTCACAGCGGCAGCAGATGACTTGTCAGGGTGATGGGAAAAAGCAGGGAAGCTCTACATCCCAACTGGAGTCCCCAGCCCCAGGGCAGGAAAGGCTCTTCAGGGAGTGTCCTGGAAACATGGGGGTGTTGGCACCACACGCTGTGTCTGACAGCACAGGAAGGCCAAAGAGCTGCACCCCCTCCCTGTCTTACAAACATTTCCTCTGAGTTTTTGTAGTGAATGCACTGTGGAACATTCTAGATTTACACCAATAGGATGCTCACGTGTAAAGAAATGCTTCTGCTTCCTAGGTCTACCTATTCTGCTCCATTAAATTCCTTGAGATCTCCTCAGTATTTACATGCTCCCTCCTTGCAAACAGTCCTGCTGGAATGCTCCAAAGTGTCCATGCCAAATACAGTGATTCATTGCACTGTGTTAATAATGGGCAAGAAAAGAGGCTTTTGAGTTCTGTAACCCACAACAACTTTGAAAAGAACAAAGGGCCCTCTCCAGAGTCACTGGAGTTAATGGGTTCTTTTCACTCAAATGCAACCTGGGATTCCTGAATATCTGAACTGGGAGCTGCTGCCACCTCACTCGAGACAACTCTGGCTTCGGCGAGAGTGGCTGTTCATTTCCCATTACCCCCTAATGAAACAAAATCATGGAAGGTTAAAGAAAGGCACTGATGGTCTGGGGAGGTGATTGGAACCAGTGACATGGAACTAGCACCCTCCCAACCATCTGCACTGCCCAGCGCAGCCAGCGGCATGCCCGGACTCCCTGCAGGGTTTTTCAATCCCGTGCGTGCTTACCCAGCAAGCATTAATCCTTATCAAGGAGATCATTTGTGCACATTAAGGAAACCATTTTCTCTCCTCCTTTCCCAAGGACTGTATTTCTCTGGCCACCTCTGGCAGAGGCTCCTCCAGAAGCCAACAGAGAACCCACTTTTCCAGGCAGCAGGCAGAAAACATAGGCAAAAGCATCCAGAGAAATCTGTGCAGGACGATTAGCCAACCTGGCTTTTTGGTCTCCTGGGATCAAAGAGCAGTTCGGTGTCTCTTAAACCTGATTCCTTTCACAGATCTACAGAGAGGGTAATAGGCTGATTAGCCAGAAAGGCTGAAGTGGGGGGACTTCCCCTTCTCTCAAAATGCTGAAGATATATTTAATTTTGTGGTATTTCAGTCATTCATTTTGTTTAAATACATTTTAACTGTCTTACATATCCATGTGGGAAAAAACTCATCAACTTTAAGAATTCATTTGAGAGAAGCTCACAGTTTATGGATTTAAGCAAAAGACTCTCATGGCAACACCCAGCTTGGGAAAATTTGTTTCAGTTCAATATTCTTCTTCTCCTTTTGGAGCCAACTACTCTTTTTGAACCTGATTTTCTAAGGACTTAGTCAGGAAGCAAGATTGCCTGCCTGGCCAATCCCACCTCATGCCCAGCTCGGCTAATTCCAGCCAAAATGAAAGACGAGGAAAAGCCTTAGAGACATTCTGTGTGACTATGGATGTTGTTGCTTGGAGGAAGCATCGTGGACGCGGTGATCCCGTTAAGGAATGCTGGCTGCTTGGAGGGAGCAGTGTTCCCAGGGAGAGGAGCCCAGCTGCGGCACAGCCCGTGCGGCCAGCACGGCTCTTGGCTGCACCAGCCCCAACATGTGGTCCCAGCATTCCAGAGAGATGGAAGGAACTGGAGATATTGCCATGGAACGGACAGAGCGAGTCGAGGGCACACCTTCATGGAAAACCAAGCCTTGTGATTCACCTGCCTATAGAGCAATTCATTTTACTGTAGAGAACTGTATTTCAGAAATGCGCTGTCTCCAGCTAAGAAGGACCTTCCTAGATAAAATTCAAGGCTGACATAAACCCATGCTCAGTCCCCTTGAGTGCCTGGAAAGGCATCATGGAGTGCTGAGTTTCCAGGGAAAATGTTCTGCTGCTGTTTCCCAACTTGCCCATACGAGATGACTGGATGGGTAGATGTGAGGATTACTGGGAAATAGGAAGAGGCTTAAAGAACACTTGGCATGAGCTGACACTAGTGCATAGCACACGAAGGCAGAGGAGCCATATGCAGCTTCATGGGAAGTGTGAGTGCCTGCCCAGATCCCTGCCGACACGGGGAGGGGGACGCAGGATCCAGGAGGAAGCGCACCCGCACCTCCGCAGTGCTCTTTTGTATTTCAATTTTCTTTGGCCAGTGGGGATGATTTTATAGCATCACAGCAGAACATTATCTTTTATACTTTGACAAAATGAAACTGAGTCCTTGGGATTTTTTCACCCACTGCTCTCTTGGCTACTTCACTGCAGTACTATTTCATTACTTATTGATTTTTCAACGTGCTGTCTGCATCGCTGTAATTTACACAAGTTCTGATAGCCCTCAGCGATTCTTAACACCTCAGGGTGAGATCATGGAGTTCACTTGAGATACCAAAGGTAGGCAACAAGTTCTTCAGAAAAGACGACAAATTGACAAACTTGATAGTCAAGGAGGAAATTTGAGCAGCTGCAGGCATATCATATCAAGATGTTTTTCTTAGCCAAACTGAATTAGAGCAAATTTGTACCCCCAAAATTAGTCTCACATACAGCCAATAAGGGACTGTGAAGTGTATGGCTAAAACCCAAGAAATTAATAATGCATGTCCCTCACGGGGCAGCTGAACTAATGGTATTTTGGTAACTGGAGATAACCACTGGTCTGCAGACCAGCAGGTGATAAGAGAAGGCAGCCCCGTCGTGAGCAAGGACAGGGAACTACAAAGAGTTTCTCTTACACTGAGGCAAGTAACTGCTGCTTCTTCAAAGCCTTCTCCACATTTCTGCCATTCTGGGCAGCTCAGAGCAGCCACCTGTGGCAGCGCTGTGTACACCCTGACCAGACCAGCCTCACGTCCCTGACACGATGTCACGTCCTAAGGTTCGTCCAGCTCCTCGGAGCTCCCACACAGGGATGCTTCCGCAGGAAATCAGTCAGTGCTTAGTGAAACGAGCTCTAATCCTGTCAGAGGGTCTGATCCTGCTGATAGCACACACACTGACAGCGCTTCAAATCACTGTACAAAATTTGAGTCCATACTCAGGACAGGCCTTTCCTTCTTTCCAAGTATACTACAAAATCATAGAATCATGGAATGTCCTGATCTGGAAGGGACCCACAAGGATCATCAAAACCCAACTCCTGGCTCTGCACAGGACACTCCAAGAGTCACTCCATGTGCCTGAGCATTTTATCATATCAAGATCTTTAGACATTCTTAAATGCCTACTCTTCTCCTACTGGAATAATGTTACTATGAGCAATCTCGAACTTTTAGCCTGGCTTCCCTCTCACTGAACTATAATTTAGGAAAAAAAGATTGATGTGGAACTCTGAGATGACTTTTAGGCACAAGGCCTATAGATCTCATGAAGTCTATGTTAGGCTGGTGCACCTACACGTGTGGGAAGCCTTCGCCCCGCAGGGGAACGGGAGCCTGAGGGGGCAGGTGGAGCAGCAAACCCAACAGTGAACGGCCACGATCCATTCTCCAGATACATCAGAATCCCAGGGAAAGTGAGTCTCATTACAAGCAAAAACATAAGACTTACAGAATGCATCTAACAGAAGATGAGATCTTGTGAGAGTCTTTTTGAGTGAGTATATTGGATATTTTATCACCAGCTGTACTGCAAACAGATAAAAGTAATACAAAATAAAATGTGTAAGGACCTCCAGAGGGGTCTGATGTCCTGGAAGTGTGAATCTTTCTCCTGGTAGAATGTGTACCTATGGCAGAAATGCTTTGTGGTGGGCAACAGTAGAATCTGCAGCTCTGATGACAATTTCTCTCCAAGCTGATGAAAGGGGCATTTTTCCCCTGGAAAATACCCCTAAGAAGATATAAGTATCTGTAAGATTCAGGTGTTTTATTCTCGTTTGTGTCAGGGAGAATGAATCCTCCTCCCCACATGCTCCCCAAATTTGGTTTTTTGGGTTTTTTGGTTTTTGTTTAATGACAATTAATTTGGAGTATAATTCTTAAATGTCTACTATTTGCTTCTTCAGGGATGGAAAGAGATCCCAGCAGCTCCCTGATATTCCTGTAGAGGTGAGAGGGGGATGAGGAGCCTGGCACCTGGAGACTTTCTCTGCACCTCCACGGGGCTCCTTGCACACTCCACACGCATGTCTCTGACTGGGGGTCACAGGATGATCACAACAAAAAGCACCTGATTCTGGGGAGACTAAACAGAGATGGCCTTTTCTGTTTCTCTTTGGGAAACCTGACCATTAAATTAAAGATGGAAAAGCATTTTCTAAGTAAAGCCAAAGCTGGGGAGTTAAGTACAACATTTAGAATCTCTGGAACCAGAAAGCTCTCCAGTTCCTCCAGTGGCCAGACTGGCTTTGTTTTGCGTGTGCATTTCTGGGTTTGTTTAGTGTTTATTGGTTTTAATTAAACTAGTACTTTAAGCTATTGTTTTAAAAAACTGTCAAGTATTTACATAACACTGTATCTGCTAATGAGGCCAAATTAATGACATACAATATTTACTGACTTAAAACAATATGCTTTATTCTGTAACTTTAAAGGAAAACAGGAATGACCTTACAAGAGCCTGAACTGCATCACTTCCAGACTTTGCTTTTTATAACACTCACACTATGTGAAAGGCCTTTTCCTGCACTGGTGTTCACACGTGGGTGTGAACACTCATTTTCGGGGCACTCTCACTCACCCTGTGCACACACACTCATCCTTATTTACAGTCTTGATTGCATGAAACTGTCCATCAACATTTTGTGAATAATGCCAGGAAAAGACACTCCCCAACAAAATCAATACACAGAAAGTGCTGGGTTAGGTAGTTCTGAGGTAGTTTTTGGTTGCGTTTCTGAGTTATTCCCACTGACTCGAGTTCAAAAACAAGATACTGATTAATAAAGTACCTTCAGTAAATACATGTGCATTCTCTGCTCACCCCAATGACCTGGCGCACCCGGAGCAGGGTGCCAGTGCAGCTCGGGGACCCATGTGGTGGGTCAGGGCGTTTCCAAATGCTGCCAGCCTTTTCTGACAGAAAGGGCCAGGAGGGAACATTCAGAAAGCACAGCAAGTGCCTGGGCTGGGAGCCGGTGCTAAAGATGGGGGAGGAATCAGAGGGGGAGCACTCTTTATTAAAGGAAGCTCTGGGAATTATGAGGTTTGTTGCTAATTTGCAAGTGACACACAGGAAAGACTTGGCTCATTTTACCTGATGGTGCACACAGAGATCTGCCTCCACTTGGGAACTGTCGGGATGTACCATTAACTTCCGTGGCAAATGCATCCCCCTGCCTGAAGGATAAAGTCCATACTGATTTGTACATATGGGCTTTAATTAAAAAACCCAAAACATCTAGCAGGTTTTGGAATAATGCTGTTACATCTGGACGGGCAACAGCTCCCAGGGGTGAGTACCTGAAGGAGGGAGCGGTTCCTGCAGCTCAAGCACATTGAGCAGAGCCAGTGCTGGGCCCATCCCCTGATCCATCCCATGCTGGATCACATCCAGGAACTGCTGCTGCTGCACAGCACCTCGGCACAAAACCCGGCACCTGGGGACCACCATTAGCTTTTAAAGTTGCTACAGCTGCTCTTTCTCTAATTTGGGATGTCCATCACAAGTAGTCTGTCACCAACACATATTCTATCAGAAACCAAAGTTTAGAGAGAAAAATATTCCACATTTTCTCTTGAACTTACAATGCCACATGAAACCAGTCCTAAAGGAACTAAGACAAACACAAATGTTGGCAAAAAAGCCCAACATATGTCAAACATATTCATGCAAGGTGCCTGTGCCTGCCTTACTAGTCCCTGCTTTAAGTTTCTCATCATACTGTTCACAGGGTCAAAATACAAATCTGGGTCACTTGCTATGAGAATCTGGCTATCCTATGGCTACAGATTTCTGTTACACCTGTACTCGTGTGGTGAAATCTCTTTGCCCCTCAGTCTGGGCAGCATCTCACTCGAGCATCCCTGGGGACAGCCAGCAGCAGACTGATGGGAGACCAGCCCCAAACTGGCAAACCTGAGCACAGACTGAAACAACGCAGACTTCCAGGCTGCATACAAAACACGCGTTCAGATTTAAAAGGAAATATTTCTGCTGTCACTGATTTCCAAATCAAGAACTTATCCTGAGAGGGTCTTTTCTTCTAAAAGTGAGACAAAAAATACGGCAGGATGCCCCCACAAGGCCGAGTTTTCATTGCCAGTGAACTGACCACAGGACAACCAGAAACAAGATGGCCAGTAAAATAAGAGAAATGAACTATCAGTGAAGCTCTGTTAGCTCTTCCATAGCATCTTCCATCTTATTTCTCACTGCAGGCGTGGATTAACTGGGCAACTCAGCAAGGGCAGCAGTCAGAGCACAGCTCAGTGCTCCTGCCTGGCTGGGACTTAGGAATCAAGTGGTTTAGAAAGTACAAAAATGCATCTGAATTTTCATGCATTTGGAAAGATTATAATGCTCACGTGCTGTCCTCACTTTCATTGCCATGAAGTGATCTTGGCAACAAGCACTGGCCTTTTCTTCCCAGTCTTTCCCTCCCAGCAGCCTGATGCGCACCCGGTCCCAAGTGGGGCTGAGCACGGCTGTACAGTCCCCAAGAGAGTTCCAGCGCAGCATCCTCTCATGAGATTTGTCAGCCATGAAATGCTTTGTGGAAATGTGTTGGTTTAAGCCTATCTTGTGAGGAGCGCCAGCAGTTTTCTGACAGACACCTCTGCACCCCTGTACATTCCTGCAGTGTCTTAGCAGTTCCCACCCCACAGCAACGTCCTACATCCCATATGGACAATACACATCTCAGGTACTGATACCGAGAGAGTCCACTAATTTAGCTCATTATGAAGGGAAAGACAAATGCATCCAAAATTGATGAAATATTCCAGTCAATAAAATTTTTAGAAGTACTGTGTGTTCATTTTAATAGTTTATGAATTTGAAGTGGCTGATCTCTCCCTATTTTTACTATCATAAACTGTTCAGATAACAACTGTTACACATATTTCCATAACACTGTTCTAACTTTAGCTCATTTCACAGTTTTATTCCATATTCCTCAACTACTATATTTCAAAATTTAGTGTTGCACCAAAGGTCACATATGGCCACGTCTAAGTCCTCTAAGATCTGTGATTCCAAAACGCTAAGCTGATGTTGGTTTAATTGATTCTGTGGAAGCAGTGATGCCTGTAACTCCTGAGAATTAGGGCTTTCCACAAACTGGCAAACTTTCAGTGGGTAAAATAAATATCCTCATATCCATGTGATAGAGGGTATATGCACAGCACGCAGTTATATCAACACACCTCTCTAATGATGCACTTTAGATTAAATACTGTGTCCGAAAGAGCCAAAGAATCACAGTTTGTGGAGCACAAGCCCAAACAAACACTAGTAACATGTCCCAGCCGTTCCCTTTCTCGGGTGCAGCTGCACCAAAGTCCGAAGATTCCAGGAGGAGGGTTACAGGTGCTGGGGTGATCCCCGCTGCACCAACACGCACCCAAACAAGCCCATCTGCCAGCACAGGGTCCCTGGGGTGCCCCCAGCCTCCCCCAACTCAGGCCATGCCCTCACACGATCCCACAGAGCAATGGACACACCTGCTATGGGATATCTGAGCCCGGCCTGTACACTTCTCAGGACAGATGTAATAAAACTAATTTATTGCCCCTTTTCCCCAACAGGATTATAGAAACATAAACAAAGAAATGTTGAGTTCTTCAAGGAAAGGCCCCTTGAACTCACGGATGTGACTGGGAGATTTAAGACCACTTTTCTCAAAGTAAGGCTCGGGGTACAACTTTCCTCATCCTGTTTCTGCAGAGTTCTGGAGGAAGTACAGCAGTTTGGGTTTGAGGACTGTTTCCCTTTGAGACACCAAAGTTGCAGCTGCAGCCCTGGGGTCCCTCACCAGCATCCCCCATGCCAGGAGGCAGCTCGGGGGCCGCCCAGGAACACGGGCTCGGAAGGCTCAGACCATGCTGCAGATGGATATGAAACTACTGAAAGGAACCTCAGAAAATGCTACAGAGCAAATCCGCAACGCCAGCTGATGACAGCACGTACGGGATGGAGGAAGATCAACATTGTCAGAACCTTTGCACGCCCCTGTCTCCCCTCAGCCCCATTCCCTGCGCTCGCCTCACAGGCTGGGATCCTGCTCCCACCTCCTCCTCACCCCGTTCCCTTTACTCTCTCCACAGGATGGGATCCTGTTCCCACTTCCCAGCCAAATCCCACAGCTGCACTGAGGGCAAGCCCTAAACTGCACCCAGGCAGGCAGGGCCCAGCAGCCGCCAGCCGTCGCCCCAGTGCCAAGGACGGGGATGGGGAAGCTCCCAGCACGCTCCCGCCCCACGCTCTGGGCCCGGCGCTGCCGGCGCGGGGATGGAAGCAGAGCACCCAGAGCGCTGCTTTCCCGGTAGCTTTTCTCTGAGTTTTGCTGATAATAACATTACGGTTTTCCCTGCGCTGGCAGTTGGATGAGAGGAGCCTGCAGCCTTTGGAGGGATCGATCCGATCGATTCCAGAGGCTCCGTGTCATTTCCAGGGGATTTGCTAAAGAAGCTACTTATGTCCCTTTTTCATTTTCACTAACTCATTACCAGCTGCTGCTGCTCCCTGCACTTCAGCAGCACCTGCAGGAATGAATCCCGGCGCTCCCAGCCCCGATCCTGCTGCAGAGGCCTCTCCCACGACTCAGTGCCGGGGATCGGAGCCGAACGCTGAAGGCGGGTGACGCACGAGGGTCGCTCCCCACCTCTCCCTCTGTGCAGGCACGCACAGACACTCTCCTTTCTCTTTTCCTTTTTTAAAGGGCAGCCCAGCAGCAGACTAAGCAACTGATCCCCCGGCTTAACTTTTAAATTAAGACCATTGTAAATTTGGGAACTTGAGAAGAGATGGAGAGGACACCCATAATCCTTTGCAAATGTCAAGTGGCTCTCGATATTGGTTACTTTTCAAAGGTAGCTAGGCTACAGCGTGCGCAGTAATGAAAAACCCTGCCAGGCCCACTCCATAGGGCTTCAGTCAATATACATAATATTATTGGGCTTTGAAAGGATTAAAGATTGTTTCTTTTGCTTCCTTGTAATATGGAGATCTATTGCGCTTAGAACTCCGAGCGCACCTTCTCCCGCGGGGAGGGGGCTGCAGGCCCTGGGATGCTCCAGCGCCGCTCCCGTGCCCATCCCGGCAGCAGCGGCACCCTCGGCCCCCATGGATTCACCCACTCCCATCAGCCATTCCTGACATGGGCACCTCCTCGCTCTCCCACGTGCAAGAGGAATCAACACATTTTAAAAATAAAAGTTAAACAACACTGAAAGTCTTCAGTTACCAACAGGGCCAGAGGACAGACTTGAAAGGGTTGAAACATCTGGAGAAATACCATTTTTCACTACATCCTACTCAAAAAAGTTCATAGATGTGTGTTTTGACTGCAAGAACTCAGTTCCTCACAAACACCCATTAAGTACAAGAAATCTGAACAATTAGCACTGATTTGAAGCTCCCAGGGCTCCTCGGAGCCGTCACGGCAGCTCTGGCAGAGGAGGCAGTGCAGGATGAGGCCCCAAAGCAACGCAACTCCTGATCCAGGTCCCCTCATTGAGTCTCGGGTTTCTGAAGCACCATCTGCAAAAGGCACAGACTCTGATTTGAGGGGTCTCAGAGCACCTTACGGCTGAATTACCATCAAACCCATATTTTTTATCTTTTCACACCTGTATTTTCTTGTCCTGATGTTTAATTAACATTACTTCATTGAATATGGGGAATTTTTCTTCTCACCAACCTTGTAAATACAATTATGGCAGGATTCCCTCCAATTCTCCTTTTATGAAGCCAAATGTGCAATGTTGGCAAGGCTTTGCTCTCAGTTATACTCAAGAGGAAGGCAGCACTTGAGATTCCTGGGTAGGAGAGAGCAGGATTTGGCATCCTGGATGCCAGCAGAGCCCTGCAGTCCCTTAGCTCCCTCTGCTCCGGAGTGAAGCTCCTGTGACTCAATGGCAAAGAGCCAGTACACTGATCTCTCCTCACTGGATCTTTGCTGAAGTCACTAATTCTGAAAAAAGTAGTTGAAAAACGTAGTTTTTCCCTTACTATCCCTATGATATTGCGATCTTCAACAGGTGAGATGGAGACCTGAACCTGCAAAGTTCCCGTTTCAGCAGAAGACAGGAAGTAGGGGAAGAGGAATTAAAGGAAATATCATAAGATTTTTAACAGTATCTTAAAAACCGCAAAGGAAGATTTTCAACTGAAACCCTAACAGAAGTGCTGCTGCAGGTTTCAAGCTTCCCTGCTTTAGGGCTGATTCAACTTTGGTTGAATTCCAGAGGAACAGTGTCACTCTGCCAGGGAATAAAGCCTTTGACTTCAGATTAATTTCAAAACCAAAAATGTTCCATATTAAACCAGCAATAAATAACAGGGAATATTTACAGACTGGATGACCCCGTAGTTTGGGTGCTGAAAATAGTGTCCCTGAGGTGAGGTGAGAGGAGACACGGCCCCTGGGGTCCCGCTGCCCAGCCCAGCCAGCCCCCGCACAGCCTGGCCTGGTTTGACAGGCTTGGCATGAGTCCTGAGCTGGCTGCCACTGGCCACTTGTTTACAGAAATGCAGTGACCATAGAACTCCATTTTAAGAAGGATTTTGGTAATTCTGTGTGTCACCAGAATTAAATCTTACAAAAATGGGTAGGTTTGCTTTATTATAATGTAAATTGCTTTTCGAAGCGCTAGATAAAAGAATTAGTAAGGTTTAAGGATCCAAATGAGTTCTTAATCATTTACCTTAACTTTCCAGGGCAACACATACTCAAAATGGAATAACCAAAAGGTTCCAGAGTCTCTGGATTGTCTGATTCTTGTGGGGACAAGCACAAAGACAGTGATGATAGAACAGTTTAGCTGCTGATATCCTTTATGAGATATTGAGAGGTTCCAGAAACTCTCCTAACATCTTGTAAATATTTTCTAAATGTCACAAAAATTCCCCTCAGTCTTCAAAGGGTCTGTAAAACTCTACAGAGATCTGCAGGGAAGGAATCCCAAATGAATTGAGGGAGAAAAGAGAAAGCAAACCAAGAGAGCAGAACGGGCCCAATCCAGAGGCTGGAAACACAGACATTACACTGAGATAATGGAGAAAAAGGGAATAAGAACTGAAAAGGAATCTATGTAATGAGCAGAGGATCCTTGCTCAAATAAACTCTCTTTATAGGCATCACACTGTCACTTTCATCTTCTGTGATCACAGAAATCCCAGACTCGTGTGGTGCTTCTTGTCTGGTGAGGGAGAGAAACGAGACCTACCCCTGCACTGCCTGCAGGTGTTGTACCCACCTCTACCAGAAAAAGGGTCTCCAACCTGCTTTTATAGGCTGCAGCACAAATAGCCCAAGTCCATTAAAACAAGGGAATTAAAAAAAAATAACATCAAAAGATGCTAGCCTGGCAGGGTGATGAATCAGAGGTTAAATACCCAACACTTGTTCAGGTATCACTTGAGGGATTTAGTTTTCCTTTTCATGGTAATTTTAAGTTGAATTGTTAGGCCAACAGTTGTATTTCCTGAGAAATCTATACCATTCTCCTAGCAGTTTCCTTGAAATAACTGATGGATCTTCACCAGCTAAATTCCAATTTAAAAGATTTGTCAGTAAGAAAATCCCAATCTCAATAAAAGGTAAATGCAGATGGAGCTCTCTGAGCCAGGCTGACGGCAATAAAGGAGCAGGGAGTTTCTATTAACTCGAATAAGTTAACAGATTCCAGGTAATCCTTCCTATTACCACCAAACACCTGCATACAAATGCCACATCGTAAGTGAAGACGGATTTTTAATTTCTGGAAAAGTAAAATCCTGGGCACACCTCGTGCTGGGAAGGCAATGGAGGAGGGAGGGATGGGACGAGACCTTTGCCAAGAAGAGTTTCCTGCTGCAAAAGTCCACGGGATGCTGTAGAATGGTAAAGTCATTCATCACATGTATTTAAAGTTGAATTTGCTGATATTTTATGGTATTGGATTTTATTTCTATTAACATTTTATGCTGAAATTACAGAATGATTCGTGAGTACTGAATTTTTGATTGCTTTTATACTTGCTGGGACACTATTAACGTTGATTTACGTTAATAGCACTGTAAGAAGATATTAACAATGAAATTTCCAAAAGCACTTAGCATCCCATAATTGGAGTTAAATGACAAAAAAAATGAGGGGATAATAAAGTAGAGAGAGAGACAGAATTTTTGACAATACTCCCTCTAAACTGTATTTTTCAGGAAGAATTGGAGCAGGACAATTTTATAAAAGAATAAAGTCACCCATCAGGAAGAGAACACTTGTACTGACTAAGAAAGTGAGGGTGAATGGAGCTCTAGGTCCAGCACGACTTCCCAAGGAGGGATCCCAGGGAACAACGCAGAGTCCTACCTGCACAGCAGCCAGGGCTGGCAGCTCCCATCTCTGGACTGAAATCCAGGAAACGGCAGTGGGAGGCTGGTACAGGAGGGACCTTGAAGGGGACAGACGTGAGCCAGGTTGCGTCTGTTGAGGCTGAGGACGAGGCTTCCCAAGGCAAGGACAGAAATGGGACACGGGTGAAGGCGCTGAGAGATCGGCCACTCCACAGGAACCAGAGGTGGAACTGGCCCAAGCAGCCAAACCTGACTGCACACCCCCCTGTGACTTCCTCTGATCGCAAATCAGCTAAACCAAACTTAATTTACCTTTTAAAAGCAGAATTTCCACAAATTCTACTTTGACATCACTTGGATACTGTTTTTAAAGTTTTCTTTCCATTAAAAAAGCATCAAAGTGCTTTTTTGTTAAAAAGAGCTTCACTGATCTCATCACCACAAGTTAAACAGCTCAGTCAGGGAACACACAGGGCAATGTGACAAATCGTACGAAAACTTGGAACAAAAAAGTAAACTTGAAACAAAAATCTTAAACCAGACAACATAAAGAAACAAAACACCTTGGTTGGCTTTTAGTAGCTCTGGGAAAAAATGCCAAAAATGTTTGTAGAGAGGTGCTTTATCAGTTTTGTTTAAATGACATTTTTGTGGGGGTAAGAAGGGAGATTTGACAAAACATTTTCAAGCAGTTTTAATCAAGAAAATAACTACAAAAATATTATGTTGCAAGAAGATTCTTTCATCATTTCACTCCAGACCAGGAGGGAAGCTCATGTCAGAGTTTTGTTAAAAAGAAATCATTCCAGTGGCATTTTATGGCCCACTAGAACGTGGAAGAAAAGTCATTGTAAAACTTGAATTACAGAGTAGTGAATGAAAACTCCTGGCTGTACTCAGGAAAACAAATGCGTAGCAACAACAAGTCTCATCAAAGCAATGACACATCAGGTGTGGGATGCAAAAACGAGCAAAGCAAAGGAAATCTTACACAGGACCAAACCCTCAGCTCAGTCTGAGATCCACAGACTGACTCATCAGAGGGAACACGGGGATCTCACAGCCTGGTGATCCTGTCCCCAAATTCAGACATGAAGCTGCTGTTACAGTTTTTTAAATATAAATATATATACAAAACTTTATATATATACTAAAATATAAATATAAAAAATATATGAAAAATATATATAAATATATATATAAATATATATATATAAATATATATATAAATGAGCAACCTGGTCTAGTGGAAGGTGTTCCTGCCTATGGCAGAGGTTGGAACTGGATGAACTTTTAACATCCCTTCCAACCCAAACCATTCTGGGATTGTATGATAAATACTAATGTACAAACCTCAGCTGAGCAGGGATCTGTGAGATGGGTTTTTAAATGGCTCATGACCTGTCTCTTCCCACATCAACCCACCTCGAGCCTGGAGTTGTCCAGCTGCAGGTTGTGGCAGAGATCAGCTGGGGAATGAGTTCTTTTGTGTGACCACAAACAATGATTGTGCTGGTCAGGAAATGCAGGATTTGTTATTATACAAAAGCAAAAACATTTCTTGTTTTGAAAGATCAGCCAATATTTCCCTTCAATGAGAGAATGACTGTTCCACAGGCAGAGCTGTATTTTGGACACTGCCACCTTCACTACTCAGTGAAAAACAAACAAACAAACCCCAACCCAACCCCTTTTATCAGCAGGAACCACATTTGCTTACACAGGAGATCTGTCAGCAGCCCAGAGTAAATAGATCAAATGGAGCTGACATGCTACTAAATTTAATATGCATCCTTGTGTCTTTAAAATTCCCATCTACCCACGCATTTCAAAGGTAAGTTTGTGGATTTCTTAAGTAATTATATTTCAATAACAGGAGAGAGAGAAACGCCTGGAAACTTAACAAAACCACTGACTGCTACATAAATTAAAAACCGATTGATGGATGGAGAACTTAGATGAATCGTTAAATTGGCACATGATTGGGAAAACAGATCCACGGCTCGTGTAGGGCCCAGCTCAGCAGACTGTGACAGACATGCACCCAAAGGAACAGCCATGCAGACCTAACAAGGGGTGAGTGCTCACTGGGTATATGGTTGATACCCAAAGGCAGAGTCAGGTGCTGGATGGGCACCAGTGTGGAGGAGAAACACAGAGCTGCAGAGCCAGGTAATGGCACGCAGGTGTATGAGGACACAACTGTCCCCCACCCCGTCACCTTCCTGGGTGTTCTCCTACAACCTGTTTCCAACCTGCTCCTGCACCGCTGCAGCAAATCCCAGCTCCGTGGGGCTGACACCACAGCCAGAGGGCCCGAGGGGAGGAGGGCTGACACGAGGGAGCCAGGAAATGGCTATTTCAGGAGCAGAAGTATCAGAGAAAAGCGGATTGTATGAAGAGGAGAGAGAAGGTGGCTGTGCCCCTGAGAGCAACACTGATCCCTGCGACGCCAAATCCTCCCGAGGGCCCAGCGCCGCGCTCGCCTCTCCAAGCTGCGCCACTGGCCAGTGCCTGCAACATCTCAAGTGGGAAAATGTAATTTTATTAAGGCTCTTGGAGCTTCACTCTCAGCATCTGCACTGCAGCAGAGCATACAATGGGAGGTTATGAAGAATTTCTCATTATGGCCACAGGCGCAGACTCATAACATCCCCCGGCCAACCTCAGTTAATAAAGCTCCTGCTCAGCCCACCTGCCCCCAGCCCCTCGCCCACAGGTGCCCCCACCCTGGGCCACCCTGCGCATCGCCCCCTCAGCCCTCACGGACGGGAAACTCCTGCTTTGTCTCCCTAACTCTTATTTCATGGGCACCTTCATTTGCAAACCTGCTCTTGGAGGCCCAGAGCTGTAATTAATCCATGTCACAGGAAAGATGTAGTGTCGGGAGAATTTATGACTGGCTCTGAGCTGCCGTGATGAGCAGGGGCACCTCAGCCCCTTGTGATATAAATGCCTCTGCTAATTGGATTGCAGGAGCTAATCAGGAGCTGGAGAGAAAATGAAGGCGCTCAGCCTCCCCGCTGCTAGCGTGGGCTGATAAAGCTGGCAGCCACGGGAATTGCATTGCGGGAATTGCATCCTGGCCTGAGATGGCTATCGCGGGATGCCCACGGCTGCTGGAGCGGGGCAGCCGCGCAGCGGCGCAGGGAGGGCGGCCATCCACCGAGGCAGGCCCCACCACTGACCCTGGGCAGGCACAAGGGCTGTGCACACACCCACGGGGCTGTGCGGGTGGGCCCGTGAGCACAGGGAGGAACTGGCTGCATCTGGCAGGAGCTGCCCCGAGAGCATCCTGCTGGCTGCTCCGGCCAGCAGCACCTCGGGCAGCCCTGGGCTGGGGTATGACCCTGGCACTGCACGGCCGCCTGGTCTGGCCGGTGTTGCAGACACCCCATGGCCCCCCTCAGCAGTCCTTGGGGTTTCCATTGCTGACCTCAAGCATTAGAAAGGGGCTGAATACTCAGTGTTCCCAGTACCATGCCTACTGACACCTTCAGTACGTGCCTTTCCCCAGAAAGACAGAAAACCAGAGAGACGAGGTGGAAGACAAGAAGGACACAACAAGGACATTCCTGCAGTAGGAGTGAGGTTGACCATACCAGAAGCAAATTGGGCGATTGTCACCTGCTACACATGTGCTCCACACACCACACGGGCCGTCAGATGGTGGGTGGGCAGGCGGGAGGTGGCTCCTGAGGATGGGCTCAGGATGCTCTTAAGATGGTCTGACTCCAGCCTTCACAGAATCTTAAAGCTCCATGATCATCCCCAGCTCCTGACCAGGGCAGACCTGTCCACAGGGAGATGGGAAGAGTCCTGGATGGAGAGGTCTGACCTGACTCTCCACCCACACAAACCAGACATGCAGGTCGCCACTGGAGAACAGGGTTTTTTTGCAATCCAAGGCTCTTCCACATTCAAACAGCTTTTCTGTCTTCTCCATGTCCTTCTTATTGCCCTTTATTTTCATCTCTGCCTCCCTTTCTTACATGGATTAGAAAGTAAATCCTGAAAATGATGACTAAACCCAGCCATCCCTCCTTACGGAAACACTTTCCCACCTTCTTAAACCTTTTTGGAGGCACGAGAGAAAATAACCCTTGTATTTATGCAAATTTCAAAGTGGCGTGTGATGATGGAAACAAAACAGTGCTGGAGCGCAGCCAAGGCATGGCACCGACGGGGCCTCTCAGCTGCTCGCCTCCCGATTCTTCGGGGGAAGCAGCTGTAGAGAAATGAAAATACAGAAGCCCCCGCACACACCCGCCGCCGCCCGCGCGCGCATTCCAGCACCCGTCACCTCGGAGGCGGCAGGATGCGGGCTCTGGCCAGGGCTGCCTGCAGCCCGGAGCACCCTGTCGTCCCCCACAAGCCTCCCTGTCCCGCTGTTCCCGATTCCCCTTTCAGGAATTTACAAACATTTTCCGCAGATCAATATCTGTATTGATTATTCATTGTGAGCGAGTCGTGTGTCTTTGGTGATCCAACCTGGCAGAGTGAGCAGCCAAAGGCTGCAGCAGATACAGGGGGAAAAAAAAAGGAGAAAAAAGCCCTACAGAAGGCGAGAGAGACCCAGATCTGGCTGGGTTTGCTGCTGCCAGCAACGGAGACGGATGGAGAGGAAGGAAGGAAGAAAATGGGAATGGCATGAAAAGGAATGAAGAGACAAGAGAGCCGAGGAGAAAAAGCAAGAGCAGGAAAAACAAAGTCACCGCTGGAGAACTGGTGCCGGGGCACGCCGGCAGCCTGGAGAGATTCCAGCCTTGTGCTCGCCCTTCTGCACAGGGATGCGATGGACTTATTGCTCCTGACTCACGGTTTTGGTATCTGCTACGTAAGAGCTTTGGGGGGATTCCTTGGCTGGCTGACAGAAAGGGAAGAAAGCAGCAGCAGTGAGGTAAAACGCGATCCCTTCCTCCTGCCTTCCTGGGAATACGCATCGCCCGGGCTGGCTGGAGCAGCTCGCTGCTCGCTTATGATATGCAAAAGGAGAATAATTAAAAGCGCCAGCATCACTTGCAAAGTGAGTAAACACAAAGCCTTTCAAAACATGCTCTTCAGCTAATGAGAAGCTGTAATTTCTTATACTTAAAGGCAAAAAAGACCCTGATGAGGCTCGGTGGAGTGTGCGCGCGCGCCTGCGTGTGTGTGCATGTGTTTGTAGATATGAGAGAATCAGTTAATTGTTGATGATGTTTAGAAAAGGGATTATGAGAAAAGACTGAAATGATGACAGGGAACATCTTGGATCAGAGCCAGAGAAATAAAATAATCAAGGACAATCAAGCCTGCAGCTCCGGAGAAAGCGCCGACTGTTCTGCTGGGGACTTGGAAGGAATTTCCCCTCGCTGCCGAGCTGCAGCTGGAATACGTGCTTGGCACCAGGAGGGAGAACTGCAAGGAGCAGTTTGCTTGGAGCATGAGACAACAGAAGAGAGAACTATGGAGCTCTGCTATAATTCAGAGGTTAAACAGCTTTGTCTGCTTATGTGTCAGGTGGAGACTTGGTTTTGTCCACATCTGACCTGCCCTGAAAATGCAACTTCTGAAATCCCCTGGCTGAAGCCGGAGCTGAGGATTCTCCAGACGCCTCTCCAGAACTCCTGTGATGTTATGAAAACAAAGGAAAGGGAGCTCGAGGAATTAAGTTCTTCTGTGCCTGCAGGACCTGATAGACCTGACCATGGAAACTGTCTCCGGAATCAATTCCTTCCTTAATTCTGGAAATAAGAACCCCCTTGCTCCAGCTGGGGATTGCAGCTCACAAGCACGCAGGAAAGGTGGCAGTCATTGGGAATACCACGAGCAAGCTTTCCTTCCAAGCTGGGCATCTAGCTGCTGTCCTGAACGGATGGATTTTAATAAATGTTGGCTTTCTCTTGGGCTGAGGTTGGGTGGGGAGAGAGAATAAAGGGAAATTTAAACCATCCTGTGACTGCTGTGTTGTCAGTGAGCTACAGAAATGCCGTCCCTTTGTTTTGGATGCTAAACTCCGTCTGACTTCATTGTTGCTGGATTTTGGCACGTTACACTCTGGGCTTCTCCAGCAGCAGAAACACATGGTCTATTAAAGTGGGAATCTTTGGGGACGCGGAGGCAGAGGAACGAGCCAATCATACGTGGCTTTTGCACATTCCCTGTTTTCCAGCCTCGCGGAAAGCTTTCCGGATGGTGTGGATGGTACGTACGCCCAGGGTGTGCCCAGGAGGGCGGGAGGGCAGCGGGAGCGCGGAGGGGCAGCGGGCGCGTGGCGGGGCCGGGATGTGCCACGGCCGCGGCGGCCGGGGCTGCCAGGCAGACACCCCTTCCCTGCGCCGGGCTCGCCGAGCCTGCTCAGACCTGAGCGGAATCTTAAACGGCGAGGAGCAGATTAGCATATTAACCAGCGCTGCCCGGGCGGTGTCAGCCCGGCAGCCGTGGCCATCGCGGGGCACAGCCTGTCAGACGCTCAACCGGCTCCTTTGTCAGAGCCCTTTTTATGTTTGTGTTTGGCTTTTGTTTCCCAATCAGACCCTAGAAATTCATTAACAGCAATGAAAGGCGGGGATGCAAAAACCTATAATGAAAACAAATGATCTATTTAAACGGTGCTGGGGCTGAAAGGAGGGGGTTCGTGGCGCCGAGGCTAGAGGAGAAGGAAATCCTGCCACCTGGAAAATGCCTGGACATGCGTGTCCTTCCCCGTGCCAAGGCTCCAAGGAGACAGTTGCTACAAAGCCGGTGGTGTGTGTAAAGATGTTGTAGCATTGTCTTTACAGAGCCTCAAACAAATACCAGCAACTGGTCAGAAGGAGAGGTCGGTCCTCATTGTCCCTGCTCCGGCTGCTGGTAATGCCGGAATTCCTCTCTGGTACTCGATGGGCTTTAACTAGAAACAACTTTCAGTGCCTGTAAAGATTGAAAATCACTTGACTTTTCAAATCACTCGAGTTCATTCACACGGGTCCTCTGCTCTGGCCCAGCAGTGTCCTTCAGCCAGCAGCCCTGACGGGAAGGTGTGGTGGCCACAGGGGACAGCGTGGACCGGGCACTGCCACTGTGCTGGACCTGGCACCAGGATGCTGGACCTGACACCAGGCTCTTCGGGTGTCTTCCTCTCCTGTGTTAGTTCTTAGACAGATTATTTCACAAATGTTACTGTCCCCTAAAGTGTCACGTGGTTGTGGAGAATAAAAAGATTTAATCCAAGCATGGCCTTTTTATCAGACTTGATCAAATAAGGGAAAAACTGAAATAACCTACGTTGTATGATTTTTATTTGTAAATGGTATGTGGGGGCTTTAAATATCAGAGAGGCACAACTTATGTATTTGTCAACAGGATTTTTAGGCAAATCTGAATGTCCGCAGCCCCAGAACTCCGTGGCCAGTCTGAGCGTACCCATCTGTGGGGCTGGACGCGCAGCCAGGGACACCCTTCCCTGCCCCTGACACAGCATCCCAGAAAATGTGTCACTGGCACAGTTCTCTGAGCTCTGAGAGTCTGTAATTTGTACCTCTGGGAAGCAGGAATGTTAGCAGGGAAAAGGGAAATAGGCTTCAGCCCCTTCAGCATGTACCCAGCTCTTACACTGGCTGGGTCACATGGGCAAAGGCTCCAGGGCTCTGTCTGTGTCCAGTGAGGTATCCCACTAATTCCAGCTGATTTCACCAGCTAAGAACCAAAGACAGAAAACACAAAGATTTTACCTCTTGGAGAAGTTGGAAGAAAATCTCTCAACACCTGCCACATGTCCACATTTTTCAGTGAGGAAAACAACAACAACCTCTTGTCTGAGGAAACCTCTCCAATTTGTACCTGGTAAAGACATGCTGGATAATCTTACTCTAATGTACTTTAACCTACCTCCACAATTAGACAAACAAACTAAATCTTAAGAACCTTCAAAATTTATCCTAAACTACCAGCAGTCCTTATCATTAAACTTTTAATTGTAAACACAGCAAATAATGGTGAAATCACAGAATCCCAGCAAGGTTTGGGTTGGAAAGGACCTTAAAGCTCATCCATTCCCACCCCTGCCATGGGCAGGGACACCTTCCACTAGCCCAGGTTGCTCCAATCCCTGTCCAGCCTGGCCTTGGACACTTCCAGGGATCCAGGGGCAGCCACAGCTTCTCTGGGCACCCTGTGCCAGTGCCAAATGTTTGCTGTTTGCTCAGGGTTCCTACTGACCGTGGCTGGACTGTTGATGTGGTGCCAATGAGTTTTGGAGCCACTGAAATAAAACCACATTTTCACAGCAGCTTCTGAAAGAGCCTTGTGCTAGTTGAAAAGTATTTTGGGAAATCACATGAGAACTGTCTCTCATATGCCAGCATATCACCCAGGTGAAGAGCTGCAAACACATTCCCAGGCTTTTTGCTTGGTATTGAAATAAAATAGAGGAAAGTTACTAAAAATACATTATATTCTTATACCGGAAGACCAAGATGTGCATTAAAAGACAGTAACAAATACCCTCTTGTACCCTGAAATACATCCTTGGTCCCACGTTCTCCCCTTCCTCTGCACTTATGGAAGAGCAATTAGCCACTAAACAGGTAAATATAATAATACCCCATAATTAAATCTATGAAACTATAGCAGAGTATGAACAAGGGCCTTTTCCTCACCAGGTTGAAATCAAAGCCTTCAGTTTAATGACCAAGTCTATTCTAGGTCCAAAAGAACCATTCGGACTAGCATGGAGAAGAAAGTTTCTTTTTACCGGGGAAGTGAACAGAGCATGTTCTACTGACGCAGAAACAAAATTGCTGATTTTTCCCCCTCAGCTGGTTAAGGCTTGGTGCCTCTTCTGAAAGCGCGTGTGCCTCACAGTATCCTGCCCTTTGGCAAAATAAAATTGTACCTGCTTGTACCAGCTGTACAAATTTAAAAGTTACAATTCTGCTAAACAAAAGCCAATTTTCCCATGGACATTAGAGGAGTAATTCTCCTCTGGAGGCTTTCTCCTTGTCTTCTTTCCACTTGTGTGAGGTCCTTCCATACTCACCCCACACTTGCTTTTCATCACCTGTGTTTGTCTCTTCAACACAATTAAACCTGCAGTTTTAGTTAACTAAGATGTTCAAACCAATCACCCCAAAGCTCCCCGAGGTGTTCACTGCCCATCTCTTCTCCTTCACTCTGGTACCAGGGTTTTTTTGAGTTTGTGTCATGTTCTCGCAGCCCCATTGCCCCACTCAGTCTGATGAAGCTCTGAGGTTGCAGGGGAATCCCACAGCATAATCCCACTTTTTCTGCAACTGTCATTAATGGAAACAGCACACAGATTGGTCCCAAAACAGAGTCCTTTTGCAGATGCTACGTGTTTTTAAAGAGAACTTGCAATCTCCAATACAACAAAATCAGTCAAGACATCACAATGTGAGAAAGTCACAACTGACCACACGTGTTGTCCGTCCAAAATCTTTCCAACTGTCCCCATGTCAGCCCCTTCCACTTCCCCCTCTCCCACCTTCTCAGTGCTTTTCTGTCCTTTCTGTGCTCCATCCATCATTTTCCCCTCTCATTCTCATATAAAAATCAAGAACACTGACCCCTGGGAACACAAGATTTCCGCACTGCCATTCCTCCCCAAAATCTCTGGATTCAGTTTACAACACCTGAAAAACACCACGCACCCCCCTCAAAGAACACCAAGGCCTGGAACATTTCCTAACTAAATGCAAAAAAGTAGATGCTTTGCTCAGGATCCTGTGAGATACTGAGAGCACAAAGCAAATGAGCGTCTGCCTATCACACAATTTCCCAAGGTTTCCATTACATTTATAAGTCTGATGATTCTCAAGAAATTGAAGTGTGCACTCACGTTGCAAACAAAATACTTCAGATAAAAACACAGGAAGAAAAGAGGAGAAAAACCTTCTTTAAAGGATAAAAAAACCCCCAAAAACGAAATACACAGAAAAAATCCAACTCCAAATTTATATTTCTCAGTTTTCCATCAAGATAGAGAACTCTGACGAGTATTTTTTGAAACCTGCCATTAATCTTTCCATTGCTATCAGTATCACACAGGGTTAGTTTGGGAATACCAAGTATCCCAGAGATTATGAATGACTTTATAATGACTAAGAATATACAAATACATTAAAACCAGGTACTTCACAGTGACTCATTGAAGTCTATTTACTCACAAAGTAATTTTGAATGAAATTACTACACTTGGACCTCAGGTATTTTTCCAGTGCCAAATCTCATGGCGGGGATACTGGTAAGAAGGAAAGGGATGTTTGTCCCATGTTCAGGAAGATGTGTTTTCTGCCAGCACATCATTTACCATAGTTTTGGGAAACTTATATTTACACATTGTAACAGACCATCCAAACATGATTTACTTTCACCAATTCACATGGAAAATGAACCAGATCAGGAGTCTCATCCTTTCCTCATCCTTCCTTATGCCTGTTTGATTAGGACAGACACTCAAGGGACAGTTTTCCTGCTAAGAAGATTAAGCCAAGGGCACTAATCATTTGGCCTGTTCTTTAATGACAGAAACTAACGGTTAAGGTCAAGATAAATAATTAAATAACAAAGCCCTGATGGTTCTTCTCCAGCCCACACAGAGCTGCAGCCTGGCGAGGCTTTGTAGACTTGTAGGAAAAACATAATCTGTAGATGGCCTTCTTCAAAAAACACCTTTTCATTGAAACTAAGAGCAGCCAACACTACTGGCCAGTGAGTGAGGTGCTCAGAAACACTTCAGGCAGGTGGCATTTAAACAAAGCCATAGCACCATGAGAAGGAGGAGTGAGCAAACTCTGCAGCTCACGGAGCACAAAGAACCCTCAACTCTGCCTGAGAACAGCTCTGTTACATGTAATCACATCTCTCCTAATCCAGGTGATTTACATTACACATCCCAGGAGGGCAACCAACACAGAAATCACTTCTACAAGGCTTATGAAAATTAGGTCTTCCTACCTCACTGTGCAAACGTGGAGATGTCGCAGGATCTGGTGCCGATGAGTGGAGCAGGGGAGACGGTTCCTATTCAGACCGGAGAAAGTCAGTAGAAACTCTCCAGATCAAAGCCTGCAAATAAAAGAATGGGAAGTATATAAAATATTTTAAAGGAATTGGAATGATACACTAAAAGAAACAGAAGTTTGGGTACAGCATGGAGTTGTTAATATTTTTTGTGTTCAGCTCCAACTCAGTCAACATTCCCAGCCATTCCATCTCCTCTGTCACTGAGGGCTGACCTGTAGCACCTTTGTGACAGGTATACTTTGCCTCCTACAACCAGACAGCTGCACCTCCCAGCTTCCTGGCTTCATAGGGAAAGGGCTGTATCGACCACATTTAGGTGGCTCTGCCCACAGAAACCCCTGTGCTCATCTGTACCACAGACTGTGACTCAGCCATCAGCAAAGGCAGAAGCTCTGTGGTCTCTTCTGCTCTAACCAGTGCAGCCCAGGCTGGCTGCTCACGTACCCAGAAGGGGAATAGAGACACCAGTAAGGAAAACAAACACAGTGAAGAGTCAGGGAAAACAGCTTGATTCATGAAAATTGTTCTGCTTCCCAAGGAAAACCCTCCTTTTGGGTGCACAGCTTGGCACCTGGGGGGGCAGCTGACCAGGAGGTGTCAGGCAACTGACACCAGGAGGTTTTTGGGACAGGAACTTTCCTATTCCAATGGTGGTTCTTGCTGCAGTCACACATCTGTGGCTGTCAGGAATTTATAACTAGAAATTACAGAACTCTCATGAAATACTGTTTGCTATTGCCCAGTTTGTTTCTCCTCTGTCTACGCTCTACACCTGAAGTTGTGGCTGCCCCATCCCTGGAAGTGTCAAGGCCAAGTTGGACGAGACTTGGAGCAACCTGGGATAGTGGAAGGTGTCCCTGCTCATGGCAGAGGGTGGGAATGGATGAGCTTTAAGGTCCCTTCCAACCCAAACCATTCTGGAATTCTATGACACACTGCGGGACACAAGCGTGTGTGAGACACACCAGGGGAAAGGCTAAACCGCCACACATTCAAAGCTTAGTTTAAACCAGCGGAAAAAGGAAGTTATCTGAAATAAAAAAGGTACTTTCAGGAAAATGGAAGTTGTTTCCAAACAATAAAAATAGAAAAGGATGTAAACCCAGCACACTAAGTGCAAACCCACGATAAGGCAAGGCAAAACAGGGCCTGGAGAACAATCATCAGAGTTTGTAGAGCTAATAAAAGCTTCTCCAACACAAAAGCAGGAAGCCTGTCTGTCACCCGGAGCCGCTGATAGATGGGCAAGGAGTAAAGGGGGGAATTAAGAAAGATAAGGGCACAGCAGCAAAATTAAATTAATTCCTTGCACTGCTGTTCACTATGCAGGGGTCAGCAGGGTTCATATGCCAGAGCAACAAATCACCAGAGGCAGACAGTGCTCCCTCAAGGAGCTCAAATATGAAATTGCTGAACTTTCTTCCTTTGCATCTGAGGATTGGAAGGTGACAAATTTTTACAAAAGTCTTTAGGAGTGACCCTGGGAATGACAGACCACAAAGTCTGATTTCCAGAACAGGCAAAAGGGTAGAAAACTGTGGGACCAATCAGAATTAGCAGCAATGAGTAAACACATGTCTGGGGCAGAGCCTGAAAGACAAGAGAAGAGTTTATATGTACAGATCTCAGTTGTCTGATGAGGAACCAGCCCTGCTAATACAGGAGATTTGGGCTGATACAGTGGAATCTGATTTTCTAAAAGATTTTCTAGAACATGCCTCACTAAAGGTTCTTAAAGAAACTAAACTGTCATGGAATAAGAGGGATTAATCTTCCTGTGAATTGCTGATAAAAAGAGAGGAAAAAAAAGGGCACAAACACAACATTAAGCAAGGAATGGAGCAGAAATTCTGCACTGCTTCAGCTTAGTCATGAATAACTTGCAAGAGGAGAAAGCAAAGCAACACACAGGTAATGAAAGTAACGTGCAGAGCTTTTCAGAAAAGTCAAGTTTAAGAGAGAAGAGTTCCTGCCAAACCTCGCAGAGTTCAGACTGGAGCCAGGATGCCAGTGCACATCTGTGGGCATGTAACGGGATCCATTACTTGGACTTCGGCAGGTGTTGTGAGCCCGGATTCCCCAGTCTCTAAAGTGGCACTGGAGATGTGACAACCGTCCTTCGGCTACTACCAGGTTAGTTCCTGGTGAATACCTGACTCCATCCTCTGACTGCCTGATGACAGAGGAACAGCTTTGCCATGGCTGTGAGAAATCTCCCTGCAAACACCTCCCACCTTGGAGGATCATCCTCCAAATCCAATTGCAAACGGAAAGAAATCCCTTTCATTGTTCTGGGATGGATGCAGGTGGGCAGGGGCTGCTGAAGCTGCTCTCGCCCTGCCCAGGAATGTGTCCGTGAATGGCTCACTGCCCTGCTCCTGGTGCCACCTCGGGAGCACAGGCCACGTCCCCTGGGTGGGGCGATGGAGAGAAATGGCTCTGAACCTGCCACGAAAGGATTGGTTTCTAGAAAGGGTACTCTGCTGGAAGGAAGCTTGTCCCTCAGCCTGGCCTTGCCGGCTCTCTCATGGACTCCGGAATGACACAGGAATCCCTCCTGCCCGGCTGAAGCTGGCAGGGAGCTGTCCCCCAGCATGGCAGGGAGCTTTCCCGGCAGCAGCTGCCTTGATTCTGCAGCAGCTGAGTTCCTGTACGGCAAAGAAAGAGCATCCAACAAAGCCCACACTAAATTAAGCCCGAGTCCTTCTCGCCAGCACGGAGACAAGGGGGGGTTCCCGACGCCTGCCCAGGGCGGGCAGCACCTGCCCCTCGCGGGGCCAGGGGCTCGGGGCGCTCCCTTTGTCCCACCACGTGCCCACATACTGTGGCCACTTGTTCCCGTCTGATCGCAATTAGCACCGTGCCAAATTCCTCGTGCCCCGCGCTAATTCGAGAGGATGGGCATGTCACACCCTGCCAAGAATTACAGCCACTGCCAGCCGGGGCAGCCCGGCCCTTTCATTAGGCCTTTGTTTCAGAAGTGAGGGCTCACGGACTCCCTTTCTTTGTCAGAAATACCCGTGGAGGCGCTGGAGGAGGCAGAAGCCGCAGGCCTGGCCCGAAGGATGCTCTGTGTGTGACTGAGCCAGGCGAGGGGCTCTGCCACACTCCCTGTTCCATCACACTAATCCGCAAATTTAGAAAAATCCACTGTCTCCAGGTGCTGAAACCCCAAAGCTGCATCACTGCTGCAGAGCTATGGAACGCAGCACTGAGCACGTCCCTGCCAGCCCGCACCCCAAACCAGCACAGAGTCATCAGCAAGGACACAGCCCACCCGCTGCCCTTCCCCGGCCCGGGACAGCTACAACCAAAGCAAATGCTCTCAGGGCAGGGCTGCACCGGATTGCCCCGCCCTGGCCACACAAACGTCATTCCGAACGCCCGAGATGAAAATGGAGACAGCACTAACGCCCTGTGTCAGATCCCCGCCCGGGTACCCGGGCAGCTCCCACGGAGCCATCGCCCTCCAGCGACCTCAGGCCCCTGCCCAGGGGCAGACCCAGCCACACAGAGTGATGAAAGCACGTTCTTTGCTGCTTCTTGTCTTCTGTTGTCATTTGAACATCACTCCTTACGTGATCTGGGGATACCATGATGACGGCCAAAACATCCACAAATTCTGCCTGCTAAGCTGGTGATGTTCCTAACATTTTTGGGTGGCGATTTCCTTCTGCCTGGTGTCGGCCAGAACAGAATCACAGAATTGTTTGGGTTGGAAAAGGCCTCTAAGTTCATTTAGTCCAGCCATTCCCCAGCACTGCCAAGGCCACCAATGCCCCATGTCCCCAAGTGCCACATCCACATGGTTTTTAAATCCCTCCAGGGATGGGGATTCCACCACTGCCCTGGGCAGCCTGTGCTAGGGCTGGACAGCCCTTTCCAGGAAGGAATTTCTCCCAATACCCAACCTTACACAGACTCAGCAGTTTGGCTTTTGAAGGACACTCTTCTCTCCTGAAACTGGCCGGTCTGCAGTACCCAAGGCTGTTGTAACCTGTGTGTACAGGTTGTTGTAAAACCTCAGTAATTCCCACTGATTCCAAGGAGGATGTTGTGAATTACCAAATTTGCCAGGTTAGCAGCACAAGAGCAGACAGAAAAACGCTTCACAAAATGCAATTTAACTTATTTTCTTAATTTTGACCTGATTCTGATTAATGCTAATTCATAACAGATTATGAACTCTATTATGTAATTGGAAAAATGACCATAAAACTTTCACAATGCTAGAGAGGTTTTTGGTTATTTGGTTTTTTACACTCCATCGCTTATGAGGGCTGGCACACACATGGCTGGGCCTATGTCCCCATGTCCCCCCTGACACAGATCTGCCATCGATTGCAGAGCACAGCCCGGCTCCATGCAGCAAATGAAGCCAATTATCGAGCACTGGGGTTGCTCTGTGAGGGACTGAGAAAGGGACACACATCCTCCATGGAGAGGCTGAGGCACATCAGGATGTGGCCAGGTATTGCCCCAGCCCTGGAAGTGTCCAAGGCCAGGCTGGACAGGACTTGGAGCAACCTGGGATAGTAGCAGGTGTCCCTGTCCATGGCAGGGGGTGGAACTGGATGAGCTTTAAGGTCCCTTCCAGCCCAAACCATTCTGGGATTGTACGACGAGGAGCTGCTCTAGTCTCTGGAGGGCTCCCGCAGTGTCCCTGAGTGGGGGCCTCTCTGGGTCACATCCTGCTCGGCCTCCTGGCTTGGGAAGAGGATGGACCAACAGCGACTGAGGCCAGGAGGGAAAGCGACATCGTCAGTATCTCAGGGAGAAAATCCCCCAGCAAAGCACCGCAGAGGCACATGGAATTGTTACATTTTAAATCCTGTTTGTAAGTTTTTTTTACCCTGAGTGTGCATCTGACGGGGCCTGAGCCAGAGCGAGGGGCTGGGTGTGCAGCCACGGTCCAGAACCGGCTGTTGGAGCTGTAATTGGTTTTCAATGATTGTATCTTTTCCTGTGTTATTGCTGTACATGGCTGGGTTTTGTACGATACTGAAAATCAATAAAAATGCATGAAAAAATGTTCTCCCACCCCCCTTAAAAGTTAAATAATCTTGTTAGGATTCTGGCACTGCTATTTTAAATCAGTCGGTCTTTGTTTTTCATCCCAACCCTGAGACTCGCTGGGGTCTCCCACAGGACCCCGGCTGCAGAGCCAGCGCCGTGTTCCAGCCAGGGCTGACGGGCAGGTACGGCCAGGAGAGCCCCTACCCTCTGACACACACAGGGATGCGGCTCAGGACACAAGGTGGTGTCACCTTTGTCACCAGAGACACTCTGGCTTACACGGAGGAGTTGGAGCCAGGGGGGAGACTGGCTCTCCCCCAGTTATGGGAAGCCTGCGGCAGGAGGAGCCAGTGCTCCCTGCCAAGACAATGCCCCTCACGCTGCTCTGATGTCCCTCTGCATGGCTCCTCAGGACCAACGCAAGCAAATGTGCTTCCAAACTTACACCCAAAATCACTGGGTTTTTGTTTCCCGACATATACAACAAACCATAAAAACATAGAACTTTTTGGCTGGGAAGGGACCCTAAAGACCATCTCGTTCCACCCTCTGCCATGGGCAGGGACACCTTCCACTATCCCGGGTTGCTTGCTCCAAGCCCCATCCAACCTGGACTTGGACACTGCCAGGGATCCAGGGGCAGCCACAGCGTCCCTGAGAAACCTGTGTCAGGGCCTCACCATCCTCACAGGGAAGAATTTCTTTCCAATATCCCATCTATCCCTGCCCTCTAATAGTAGGAAGCCATTTCCCCTTGTCCTGTCACTCCAGGCCCTTGTCCAAAGTCCCTTTCCGGATCTCTTAAGCTCCTTTAGGCACTGGAAAGGGCTCTAATGTCTCCCCAGAGCCTTCTCTTCATCAGCTGAACCTGAAGAGAATAACAGTAGAAAAAAACCCACAACAACCTATTTACTCTCCACTCCAGATTAGGATTGGGATAGAGATGCTACAGGAGGTAAGGAGCGTGATGAGATGAAAACAGGGGAGCTACTTAAAGAGATTAAGGGATTCAGGGCAGTATAACTGAAAGGGCCGATGGCCTCGCCGTGGCCGTTCACCGCTCCAGGAACAGGAGCCTGACCTGCTGCTGCCAAACCAGGCAGTGGTGGCAGTGTCGAGGGAATGGCACAGCTGGACAAGGGGCAGGACACTCACAGACACCCCCAGCACCCCACCACGGGGTCACACTGACCCCTGGGAGCCCTGGTACAGCCTCATCCCTTTTGGATATAGGGATATGAATCCACTGCTTTGTTCTGGCTCAGCGACTGACCATCAAACCCAGAGCCTAAAAGGAGCACTTCATGTTAAATGGAAACATTTATATTCTTGAAGAAAAATCAAAAGTATTTTGAGTTTGATAAGAATATTTTGTTTGACACAAGCAAAACTTTTCATTTGGACTGTGGGGTTTTTAAAAAAGTTCTGTTTCAAAAGAAAACCTTGTTAATAAAACACAGTGATTTTAATTTTTTCTGATTTTTGTAAAATATCTTCACTTTTATTTAATCTCTTCCATTTAACATAGCTTTGCAAACTTTTAAAAACTGTTTTTCTGAAAATAAATTATTTCCCTCTATGTCTGGGTCCCTGCAGGAGCCTTTGCTCCACAATGAACACACACACATCTCCAAGTTCAGTATTTTGTCACGTTAGCCTGGCCCCACAGTCTGGAATTCCTCAGCAATTAAAGCCTGACATAAACACAGCATTTAACTCCATTATAATATAATAATGATTTTTAAACAACGTTGTAATAGGTTCTGTAATTTTTTTTTAAGTGCATATTATTGTATTGTCATGGTTTCCTTCTCTCTGTAACAGCCCAGTCAAAGCAACAGATACAAAGGTAAACACAACTGGGAAGGTACCGAGCGCTACGTGCCCCTTTCCCAGGTTTAGAACTTGCTTCTCCCAGCTGCCAGCTGCTCCACAGACAGGCCATACTAATTGTGGGACAATTTGTGTATTCTTAAACTAAAATATTTTTCAGTTAAAGCAGTGCATAAATTATTTATTCATTTGTATTTGCATTTAAATACTTGAAAAATGTCCAAATTAACTGCTTTGAAAATTGCTCCAAAATTTCCCCCTAGGCTGTGACCTTGTGGCAAAGTTTAATCTCAAAGCAAGTTGAAAGAAGGGCTTACACAGAACATGTCCAGCGGCTCTGGATGTGCTTTGCTCAGAGAACCAATGTAGTCATTTGCAAACTCAGCCAAGAGCTGGGTTTGGGGCCCACACCTGTGGTCCAGACAGGGGGTTTCCACCATGTTACCCAAGCCTAGAGCTGATGACCCAAGATTTTGTTGGGAAGGTTTTATTCTCAACTTGGTGGCTTCCTTGAAGCTCCTGTTTGCAGCCGTACCCAGCTCAGCCTTCTGTTAAAAAACCTTCCCAATATTTGTGGTTGTGGTGGAAAGCACTGAGTTTCAGAAACCAGAATTCCAAGGAAAATAGGAACTACATCAGTTTTAATATTCTATACATATTTGTGTCAAATCTGCACTTTAGGGAGCTCAGTTCATAGCCATGACAGTGGTTTTATTTCCCATCCCCTCTAACCCTGCGTGTACCTACACCCAGTTCTGCACCCATGGCCCAGCTGTGGCACCTCACGGCCCCAGGCGTACATCCCAGCCTAGCCACAGAGCTCCGAAGCCGAACACCATGTGGGTGTGGTCCCCATGGCAAGCTTAGCTGCAGGCTTGTCCTTTCTTTGTCATAAATCTGGTTTCTGCAAACAGCAGAATTACAGCCGATTAATTCCTTACACCATCCCTCGCAAGGAGAACTGCTGGGAGGGAAGGGAGGAAGCCCAGGCACTGCTCTAAGATCTCAGCCAGCTGCAAAATGTCATGAACCAGCAAGAGAGGTGGTTTCCTGACATATGTCCTGATTCCAGTTCCCCCCAATGAGGGGGAGCTCCCATGCTCATGATTATTCTCCTTTCAGGAACAGAATGAAGAAAACAGATATAAAAGAGAATTCTTAAGTGTGCAGAAGAGGACAATAGTCAAGAGTTTGTCAAACCTTTGGTGGAACAGACATGTAACTAAAGCAGTATCCTAGAGGTTTGTTTTACTTAATATTCAAAATTAATAATAAAATTAATTCTAATTCAAGAGAGCAGGATGGAACCTGGGTTTGGAGTTCCTAAGCTAGAAACCAACTCGGCACCTCACCTGAGTGCATCAGCTCTCTGAGTGACTCTCAAAGTCTGCAGACTTCCAAGACAGGGAGTATCTCAGGATTTCACTAGTTTGACCTCTAGGTTCGAGTCATGGTGTGCTCCAAAAAACCGCACACATCCTTGCTGGACCCTCAGGCAGGGAGGTCACCCAGCGAGCCCCAAGCGTGTGGCTGTGCAGGCTCAGGAGATGGGGCTGTGGCTCTGGGGCTGCACTGCCACGTGCCAAAGTACACAAACCACGTTACAATGATCACTCAACGTGTTGCTGAAATGGGGGTGGAAAGGAGCTGCCATGCTGTGCGTGGTGTAGTTGCTGTTTCTTTTATGCCAATTTATAAGAGGGTGTGATTCTTTAATAAAACCGTAGAGGAAACATCCCTAGTCTTCCCCCTCCCCAAATACTCGTGTGTCAATTTATACAAAACAAAACCATTTACTAAGAAAAGGAAAAATATTAAAACAGAGATATAAACAGCACAGGAGGCATTTCAGCTCCCTGTAAGTAAGTTTAAAACTTGAAAGTAGAAAAAATTATTAAATGCCAATCCTGAACAAATGGACTGGCTGGTAATTTGTCTGGCACAGCTTGCTTGCTTCCCACCAGCCTTCTGAGGTACTGGACAATCCCGAAGGACATTTGCTCAGAGAAGCTGTGGCTGCCCCTGGATCCCTGGAAGCGTCCAAGGCCAGGTTGGACAGGGCTTGGATCAACCTGGGATAGTGGAAGGTGTCCCTGCCCATGGCAGGGGGTGGAATGAGATGAGCCCTTCCCACCCAAACCAGTCTGGGATTCTGTGATTCCAGGATGAGGAGACTACCAAAGCCTCCACTGCTACTTCAGCCCCTTCTCACTGCAGGTTCTCTGGGTCAGAGCCCTCTGAGAGCCACAGTCTCAGCTCCAATTCCTTCTCCTGGCTTAGGGGCAGCCTGTGTTCAGACACAGAAGATTTAAAATTTTGTCAGGACATGGCTCCAGGTTGGGGGAGCGGTTGGGGTGCCAGAGGGGAGCAGCAGCCCTGCCCTGCAGTGCACGCATATCAATGATAAGTTCCCCCCTTCCACCTTACTTGTTCCTAGAGCGGCACTAAGCAGCCCCTGGGTCCCTGCCAGTTTCCCCTCCTCAGGTTATTTATCACTCTATTCTTAACATTCTCCAACTCTTGTATCCGTGATTCCAGCTGCTGCACAGCAGTGAGGGCCGGCCCGGCCGTGCCCTCACACCACGAGCAGCAGGAGCGGTGTCCCGGCACAAACAGGCACCCAGAGCCAGGACGATGCTCCGCTGCCTCGCCGGCTCCGGCAGCACGGATCTGTCTCCTGTAAATAACCCTCAGTTTTCACATGGATTATTTAGACTTTCTGATGAAACTGCAGAAATGCCACTGCGGCGGCCGCGCGCCCAATCAGGCGGCGGCTCCCTGACCCCGGCCTCTCCGCGGCACTGCTGCTATGAGCTTCAAGGGGAAAAACCCTCCTTGTCTCTCGTTAGCCCTTTTTTTATGATCTAGGATTCTGTTAATAATGACTCCGTGTTACATAAAACAGATACATTAATGTCACCTAGTCCCAAAAGTACTGAATCAAGCTGACTCCTTCAGAAAGGAAGAAAGTAATAGATATGAGCCTTAATAAGAGCACGGATCCGAAGGATGGGAAGGGCTCCACCAAATCGCTTTCTCCTTCCTATTTGAAATGGGGGATTTAAAGGGCCATGCAGCCAGAGAAGATCAGAGTCGTGGCAAGATAACTGTGAACATGCCATCAAAGGGAGCAAATCAAACGTGATTTTAGGTGGTGTTGCAAAGGCACGCTCAGCCTGCTCCACCTGCCCGCTCCGCTCCCAGTTGCTAATGGGGAAAGGAGATGGAGAGGCTCGGCAGCCCCACAACCTGGCACTCACCTTTCATCTCCGGAATGAAAGTGCTGGCTTAGACCAGCAGCTTTGGAGAAATAAGTTGCCTGGACTCAGTTTAGAGGAAAAAGTGGCCAAGTCTTTGACCTATGCACATGGCTGAGACTATTTCTACTCCTCTACAGCTGGAGCAGATGGTACAATTAAAAGCAACACCCAGGACCATTAGTGCTTGACAAATACTAAAATGGAACAAAACCTCTAATCAAATGGATGAAAATACTTAAGTGGCAAAACTAGTCATGTCTGAAAGCTTCAGAAAAGAAAACCAAGGGCAGTCTGGCCAAGTCATGTGCAATGGAATGTGACGCAGTAGAGAGGTGTGATCAGAATCAAACATTGGTGGTCTCACACAGATACAGGGTGCACACCTGGGCGTCCAAGTCCCTGTGAATTGTGCCCAGGGAACACAAAAATTGATTAATAAATTTGTAAGCAGTTGCAAGTAGTTTAATGAAAGAAATATGGTATGAAAACCAACATTATGTTTGCTGAATCTTGCTTGGCTGGGCATCCGCCAGCCAGAGACAGGGCAGGTGTTTGGATTCCCCCCTTGGTGAATTTGTGAAAAGGTAAAATTCTAAGGCCAAGATGAGGCTATAAACAGACACGGCGTATTTTGTAGGGTGGCACCAACACATAAGGCTGGATTTGGCAAAATGAAAACACAAGGAGAAAACATGAGGCCCGATGGGGCCCCAGAGCGGTGCTCCAGAGAGATGGAATCAAGGCAGGAAAGTGCCATCAGCCACAGAGAATGCAACGTCCAGAAGAACTTAGGATTTGCCTCATGTACATATGTAACGAACAGGGGAAAATCTAAATTAATGGTAAAAGTCTGGGTGACAGATGTCTGTTTCCTCCTCTGTCATGGCCTGCGAGCCTGGAGCCCACAGGAGTGGAAGGATGTCCATGGACAGCAGTTGTGTCCAAAGCACTGTGATCACTGAGCAAAGCCAGCAACACACAGACCACAGGTGTGGGGAGTATGAGAGAGGGGAAAGCAGAAAGCAGAAGGTTATTCCTTAAGAAAACTCCAGGCTCCACCAGCACATCCCCTGTTCCTGGTTTGCACCAGAACTACGTCTCCCAGCAGAGCCTGGGAGCAGCTCTATACCAGCACTCAAGTGCCATTCAGACTCATCTGTACAAACAAATCCAAATTCAGATCCTCCCAGGGATTAGGTCTATTAAAACTTGTATTTTGCAATTACTTCAGTTTGCTTTGCTTCTTTTCCAGGTTTTATGCTAAATTACATGGCTGGAGGATCAAGCTTTGTTCAAAAGATCTGGTTTTTCTGGGTTGCGCCATTGTTGGAATGAATTTTAAATCATGTGACACAATCACCATTTTGATAGATAAGGTCACTTTTAACCAGCCTGTGTGTGTTTAATAGAGCAAAATCTGGCTTAACTGACGAATTTTTAATTTAACATAAATAAAGAACATAACAGATCAGCCACTTTTCCTAATGCCCTACTATAAGATGCTCAAACTGGGATGAGGTTTGTGTTTATGCAGCACACCATGACACAGCAGGCACCACCACTTCTGGGGAGAAAAAGCTACATCTCTGTGTGTCTGTTCCAAATTCACAGAGCAGCTGTACCAGTTCTGATCTCAGAGTGGTATGAGAATTGATTTGTGAACAACCAAAAGTATAATGTAAGTGCTAGGTGCAGTTATTTCAAGCGCTAACTATCTCATGACAATGGCAGATAGGAGTTAGACAGCAATGAGACTAAAACTGTGGTTATTTCATTATTACATAGACAATGCCAGCCCTCAAAGCATGCCAGGCATTTTCCAGATCAGAGGAAAGTGTGATCCCTGCTCTGAGAGTGCCTAATCTAAAAAGTCAAAGATGAAAAGAGGGAAAGGAACTCCAGATACAAAGGAATCTATGTAGTGACAGGTCCCAGCTTGTTATTTTAATTAAAAATATGCTAAATCCTTCTTTTTGCCTCTTTCAGCCCTCTCATCCTGGCTCTAAGCTTCAATTGCAGTGTCCACATAACCTCCCTAATCATCCACTGTTCCCGCCACATAAAGGAGCTCTTTGGAGCCGTGTCAGTCTGGGAACAGGGTACGTGGCAGAGGGTGACACTGGGCAGGATGACAGATCCCAAAGACTGGAAATCCAACACATCCAGCCCAAATGTGCTTCCAGAGAGCCATGCATGTCCTGCCAACAGGGGCCTGGAATTCGGAGGCTTCTTGTGACTTACAGGGAGTAAGATGAGGAAAAGTCCCCAGCAGTGGCTCCCTTGCACCTGCATCTGGGCACAGCTTGCAAAGTGCCCTAAAGCCACCTCAGAGGACCATCAAATCCCCTGGGCCTAACACATAAAAATCTACTTTATCAATGATTAGAGAGTGAGCCAGCAGTGTTGTGCTAGTTTAAATCTTGTCCAAGAGTTTTACCGGGGCTCAGAGGTCCCACTGCCACCCTCTTGTTGGCATGTCTCAAACTCGAGGCAAACGTCCCCTGGCCCCGCTGCCTGTGCCTCACTCCCTGGCTGCCTCTGGAGCCCACTGGATATTCCTTCAGATGTCTAACAAGCGTTGAACACAACCGAGGTTTAGAGAGAGGCAGAAATCAATACGGCAGCTTCCAGCAGGCACGCTGAGGGATTAGCTGTCCCACGGAACAGCACAGGCGGCTCAGTGGGAGAGTCATGACTCCGAATAGCGCACGAGGTTTATGAGGCTGGAGAGCAGCCTCTGGCCTTGATAACCTCCAGCTGGCCAGAGGAAAAGCAGGCAGCGGAAACAAGCACCCTCAACATCCCTGCTCCGGCAGCAGCAGAAGCAGCTGCCCTCGGCAGCAGGCAGGACAGCACTGGCCCCAGAGGTCACTCTGAGCACTGCCCGGCCATCGGTGTTTCCCACACCTCCACTGCAGCTGGGTGACAAATTTCAGCTCTGGAGCTCGAAAGGGAACAACCCAGAAAGGTTGTGGACTCCCCATTCCTGGAAGTGTGCAAGGCCGGGTTGGGCAGGGCTTGGAGCAACCTGGGATAGGGGAAGGGCAGGGGGTGGAACGGAATGAGCTTTAAGGTCCCTTCCAACCCAAACCATTGCATGATTCCATGATTCCAATGCAACAGCAGCAAATGGCAGGCAAGGCAGGTAGCACAGGTGAAGGCAATGAGATGAATCCTGGGAAACTGCTGGAAAAAACATGGAAAACTGCTTGGCTTGTACTATCACCAAAGGAGCCCCACAAACCTCTAATAACAAGATACAGGATCCTGTGTCATCGCTAACAAGTTCCTCTGTCTTCAGAAATCTGAATCTTTGGGAGCTCAGCAAGAAGCAGAGGCAGGTTTAGGACAAGCACTCAGACAGCAGAGTCACTACTAGCTTAGCTAACATCATCTAATTTTGTGGGAGTTTATGAGCTGAGGGCTTGTTGCTCCCAATTGCTCTCATGTTTGTGGTCACTGTGTTGGAACTCCAAAAGCTGAAAGACGCAAGTTTGTCTTTGTCTTTAAACTGTCAAAAATTGTGAGAAAACAGGGACTGCAGAGGAGAGGAAGGGGGAACCAATGTCCAGAAGGCCTGCAAGGATTAATGAGGTACCGATACTATACTTGCATAGTTTGAGAGGTCTTTAATGACCTCTGAGGTTTCCAACATTTCTGAAGTTTACCACCCTGTAGGTTTCTGAGAACCTCGAGTAAATAAATGCTCGGCCACTTCCTCCTAGAGCCCACAGGACTAGGAACCTTCTCTTTTGCCCCAGAATCCGTGGTGGAAGCCGTTCTGTTGGCCCACCGGCCCTTCTGAGGCTGCCCAGGGGTGCAACACCGTGCGGCCGCGGGTTCCAGCAGGCCACCGGCCGGTCCCTGGCCCTCGCCCGGAGCTGGGAGGGTACGGCCTCTGCCCTGCCCGGCCGGGCCGCGAGGTCAGACAGCCCTGCCGTGGCCATCGCTGCGGGCGAGGATCGGCCTCTCGCTCAGGGAGCGCGTCGCTGGTCCCCCCACGACGCCGTCAGTGTGCCCTCCCCGCGCCCCGGCGCTGCATCAACCTCAACTGCCNCGGCTCCCGGGCAGCGTCACCGCAAGGGTGCGGGCAGCACCGGCGGCCGCGCCGCGCTCTGACCCCGCCGCGCACAGCGCCATAAATCTGCTGCACCTGATGGGAGATGGGCTTTTTAGGATCTCTCCGGGTGCTTTGAGGTAGCACTTCCATGAACTCCGTGCCACAATAAATAACGCTACCTGCAATATGTCTTGGGGAACGTGGCAGCAGCCGCTGTCCTGCCATGAATTTTTATTCTTTAGCCGTCTGGAAGATAGATTCCAGATACAGCATTTCCCCGCACTTAGTGTCAAATCTCTTTACCCCTTTGCCCCGGCAGAATGACAGGGACCACAAATAAAATAAAAGAATAAAAAAGAAGCATAGGAAAAATGGCCTGAGAGCAGAGGGAAAGCACTAAACTCCCCTCCCTCTGCAGCTGAGCAGCTTCAGATCTGACAGCAGTGACTAAGGCAGGGGCAGTTGGAATGGGAAAAGGTAATTTTTGTTGTGCTGCCAATGAGATTTCTGCAGGAGGATTCCACAGAAAGGAGCATAGAGATGAAATTTCTCTGAAGAGTATAATGTACACAGCAGCGGAGAATACGGGAAGATGGGTTTGTGTGCCGGCCCAAACTGCTGTGCCAGGGATGGGGAAATGAAGTCTGACCCAATAAAGGGATTTTTAAAGATAAAACCTTTTTCATTATAAAGAAAAGGGTCACATGCAACGACAACGAAACGGTCTAAATATTTGCAAACCCTGACCTGTAGATCTGATACCAAGGATAGAGTGCAAAGCAGGAATGCTGTAACAATTACCAACAAGAATCCCTGGAAAAAACGCATGGAACTCTCATGAGAATGCTGCCAGGTTCATTGGGATTGCTGAGAGCCAGGGTGCAGGGCACCCCGCAGTGCAGAGCAGGGCTGGAGGGGGGCAGAGCCCCATTAAGCAGCTGGACACGCATAGAGCTCCTCTCCAGCCAGGCTGTGGACGGAGCGGTGGCACACTGGAGCTGTGCTGCCCCACAGGGGGACCTCAGCGGGGCCAAGAGGAATCCTGGAGTCCAAGAGAGGCCAAAGCCCAGCCCTGCACCCAGGCAGGAGCAAGCCCAGGCACCAGCACACGTGGGGGCTCCTGCAGAGGAGGACACTGGGCTGACCATGAGCCAGCAGCACCCTGGGATGTGCTGGGAGGGACACGGCCAGCGGCTGGAGGGAACTGATCCCATCTTTCTCCTCTGCTCAGCACTGCTGAGGCTGTGTCTGCACAGAACTGGGCCCAGTTCTGGGCTCTCCAGTGCAGGACAGACACGGACATTCGGGCTGGACAGGACAACGTCCAGAGGTGCCTTCCAGCCTCAGCGAGTCTGGGACCTAGCCGAGGAGCAGGCCTTGCTTTCCGGTTGCCACATATAAGCAACTCAGCAAACCACCCACAGGACTCATTTTAAAAAATCCCAAATGCAGGCAGGTAAAATATTATTAGTTGTACAATTCCAGTGGGACTGTGAGAAATACCTGCTCAAACAGCAGGATAACAGCTGAAAAAAACTCTAAAAAAGGTAAACAGCTCCAACTAGCCAGGAGTTAATAGTGCACAGGGCTTTTTTCCTCTCAGTTTCCTTCTTCTAGTTCAGTGCCTTATAGAAAACCAACATCATGGCTCTTTTCCACTTTGAATATCTGGGCTGCAGTGCAATCTTTTCTGAATTTGAAGACATTACTTTCTTCCTTTACTGTGATGAAATTACCAAGTTTCATGTCCCTGGCATCTAAAAGATATTAGGGCCAGCACTCCGCTATCCTGCCATTAATACACACATCCAGTTATAACATACAGTATGGCAAAGACCTCATTGTTCTGCCATCAAGTCACCAGTCTTTGGGTGAAGCCAGAATCCATGGATGCCATATGGAATGTCCCCTTCAGCTGGTGTGAGCCCAGTTCATACCAAAAATGATGACCCAGTGGTTAGACCACAGCTACACAGCTGCCTTAACATCTATCCTCTTCCTATTTCCGCTTCTGAAACTGAACTTTAAACACTGGAACTAAGACTTTGCAAAATATATATTTTACTGAGCAACAGCTACACAAAACCATTCCCCTGAAGATGTCAAATGACACTTTTGCCACACAGCAGAGTTAAAGTGAGGAGATTTACAAGGTCATTGACAAATGCAAGTATTGATTGAGTATTAAAGTGTCTTGTGATTAATACAGCCTTCGAAGTAATTAGTGCAGAAGATCTCTTATATCTCCCCATGTTTAAATAATGTATCTGTGAACACACAGACCCCCTGTCAATCACTCTGGCTGGGGCCAAACATCATCTCACCTGATAACTCATTTGGAAACTGGGCTTCCTGCCTGCTCAGTCTTTCAAAACCAGCAACTCTTCCCTAATTGCCTGGGGTGACCTATATTTAGAGCCTTGCAGTTCACTGGGGGGATAGAGAGGGAGGAGAGAGCTAGGAAGAATGCTAAAGCACCTTATTCCTACAATGGCATGAAAACCCAGGAGAACTTCAGAGCCACTGAATGGAAATGGCCTCATAGGAGAGGCTCCAGCTCTGTGAGGGGCTCCACACTCTGTATTTAAACAAACTCCCCAAGACCCTCTTGGTTAATCCTGGGAGTAACTTCCACAGAGGGAGAAACCCCAGCTGGTGCTGAGGACTCTCAGCCTGCGGCTGGCAGTCCTAGTGTCCCTGTCCCAGCTCTTAGTGCCTACCAGAACAGCCTAAATCCCACCTGAACCGAGGTCACCAACAGGAAGATCAGGCTGCCAGCAGTTCCTACAGCTACGTGTGAGTTTTCCTAAAACAAGCTGGCGCTTATCACTCACCTGGGTCTGGGAGGGAAACATTCTGCTTGAAATGCCACTTTAGGAAGAGATCAGCTTGACACCTTCTGGGGTTTTTGGAGCCCACAAAGCATCAGGTACTTATCTAATGTCTTCTTAATCCCTTTTCTACCAGTGTCTTTAAGCAATTGCAATCACTTGGTTTCTCTGAAGCACACTTTGAGGTCATTAAACATTTACTGCTTATTGGGTAAATAAGGCTCCAGGAAACAATTCCCTTCCAACTCACCCATTTCTGAGCTGCTGTTTGATTCCAGGTTGGAAAAAGCCAAGAGCTGAACTGTGACCCCACCAGCATCTTGCTCTTAAACTCTCTACTAACAGAGACCAAGGACTGGCGTAAAATATACAAATATTCTGGAATTCTGCTAACACTGCACACTCTTCCTTCCTGGCCAGTACCAGTGGGCGCAGAGCTGCAGCCATTCCTGGTTTTGAAGAGAGCTGGGAACCCAGCATCAATGGATGTCTGGAGAAGACACAGCCCTCACCTTTCATGGCTCGTTGCACTTTTCGGGGTTAAAACATGCAACAAACAGGAGTTAATCACCCTCAGACCTGATCAAATCAGAGCAACTCCTACACTAATTCAGAGGGGGCAAAAAGAAGGAAAAAAATCCTTCTTCTTTGGAAGACAGTGGAAGAAATCCAAACGTGGGACTTCACGGAATCCCAGACTGGTTTGGGTTTGAAGTGACCTTAAAATTCCCCCAGTGCCACCCCCTGCCATGGGCAGGGACACCTTCCACTAGCCCAGGTTGCTCCAAGCCCCGTCCAGCCTGGCCTTGGACACTTCCAGGGATCCAGGGGCAGCCACAGCTTCTCTGGGTAACCTGTGCCAGGGCCTCAACCCTGCACAGGGAAGGATTCTGTCCCAGTATCCCACCTAACCCTGCCCTCTGGCAGTGGGAAGCCATTAAAGCTGGGTCTTTTGGCCTTTTCTTTAGATGAAGCACTAGAAATATCCTTCTGCCTCTAGTGTTAATCTCACTGTCTTTTTTCTCACACCTGCTAATGTCCCATAACTCATGAGCCCCTCTTCCTTCTCCTCTTTCAAGTTTATTTATTATGACTATTTAACCAGCTATTGGTTCAACACACTCCGCTCAAATATTCATCATTTGGTTCTCTGGGTAAATCGTATTTAATCAGCACAGCACAGAAAACAGTGTAATTATAGATGCCGGATGCCATTACACTCAGAAGAAATTAAACCTCATCTTAAGCTGTCCGGTGGTGCCCTGAGGAAAATAGGCTGTATGGTGGGAAGGTGACCCAGAGGTTAGTGCCAGATGTGCTTTTAGGTTCTCCAGACTCATGAAATACAGAGGGTGGGGAGGCACAGAGGGAGAAGGAGAGAAGCCTCTATGGACAAACAACCAGAATTTCTCATGAGGAAGTCAGTAAAGCCATCTTTTTTCTGAGACTATGACAGTGTCTGTTCTGCTTTATGCCAATTACAGCACTTGTAACAAGGTTTTTTTTAAGGTAAATAATTCTATTTTAGTAATACTAATGGACAAAGCCTTTACTGATCGATAAAGTCCAAAAAGTTCTTACAGCAACAACGATGCAAGAAGATGCTCAGAGGAAGCAGTGGGACAGACTCCTCTAGCTGGCACCAAACCCCTTAAAACTCAACATTACCCTTGGATAAAGCAGCACAGGTTACCCAGGTTATGGCAGGAAATGCCAGAGGAGACCTTTCCCCTGCAGGCTCTGCGTGTCCATCACCTGCCATCAGCACCCGGCAGCAACAGCCCCAGATCAGCCCAACAATGCCCAGAGAGCCCCAGTGGGGGAGGGGTTTGGTGTTTGTTTTTTTTTTCTAATAATACATCTGAGGTTCAGATAAGTAACTAAGAGGAAGGAGAGCTCCTTCTAGTCCATCCTGCTGCTGACAATTAAGAAACCTCAAAGTAATTTTTGAAAATGTCAGCGTCTCATTTAGCAAAGGGATAAATAATGAATGAAGCATAATCACTGTCCTGCGCTGGTGGTACAGCTTCGCGGTGTCATTAGTAAACTAACGGTATAATATCTTCGTGTCACAGTTTAATTATATCTTGTAATTAGTTTCAGCAATGGATTGCACAGAGTCAGGCCCCCTGAGCTAAACAAAAGGTAATAGAACTTTCAGAGTCCTCGCATAAATCAATTATGAAAGTGTCCTGTGTTATTTGAGGCTTGTTTGCTGTAATTTTATGCACAAAGAAGAGATGATCCCTGCTGCCTACGGAGGGCGATTCACCTCACCAATTGCCTGCCTAAATGAGTGTGAGTGCTGAGGGGCAGGGGCTGCTGCCAGAGCCAGCGGGGCGAGGTGTGAGTGCAAACGAGCCTGGCCTGGCTGTCAGCACCATAAACACAGGAGCCCTACGTGCAGGCATGGGACAATGGGAAGAAATTCTCCACTGTGAGAACGGTGAGGCCCTGGCACAGGGTGCCCAGAGGCTGCCCCATCCCTGGAAGTGTCCGAGGCCAGGCTGGACGGGGCTTGGAGCAACCTGGGCTAGTGGAAGGTGTCCCTGCCCACGGCAGGGGTGGGATGGGATGAGGTTTAAGGTCCTTTCCCAGCCCAACCACTCTGGGATTTGATGACATGTAGACACGGTAGGATGGCACCATGATCCTGCTGTTGTTAGTGGTGATGTGTTCCAGGCCAGCACCGGTGATGAGCATGGCTGTCCTGTGTCCAAAGCTGCACATTGTTGCATTTTTGTTCACTATCCCGAGCACCATCCACACAGCACCTCCACCTGCCTCTCCCTCTTCTCCACCCAGAGTGAAACTGCCCCATGTGTTCGGATCTGATCTCGACTTTGCATCAGCACATTAAGAGAGATTAGATATTTAAAAATATTTTTCCCTAAAAGAGTGATCGGGCATTGGAATCAGTTGCCCAGGGAGGGGTTGGAGTGACCCTTTCTGGAAGAGTTCAAGAAATGTCTGGATGTGGCACTTGGGATGTGGTTTAGGGGTGGGTTGTGGCGGTGTTGGGGTGGTGGTTGGACTTGATGATCTTAAAGGTTCCTTCCAACCTTGATGATTTGGTGAAGACCAACCATCAGCAGCAGTTCCTGGCCCAGTGACTGTCTGCAACCATATCTGGGGTTGTTCTTTCTCCTGCTTCGTTCCTGATCTTACTCATCTGCTGCCACAGGAGAGAATCACACAGGAGGGCCATGCTGGAAATGGATCCAGGCAGGCTGAGGGGTCCCTTGAGGTTACACAGTTGTACTTGCAGTGGATCAGAACCTGCTGCCATCCCACAGGCGGCTGCTTGAGCTCTGGAAGTTCTACAGGAGATGCCCTTTTCCTAAGAGCTCTTTATGCCACACCAGGACTGTGGATAGAACAACCCACACCTGGGAAGAGGCTGGGAATGATCCCCACCATCCCAGCCTATATGTTCTCATGTAGTTTCACGGAAAAAAAATAGTTGAATTACTGGAATTTAATGTATAAAATAATGTTTCACAGTTCAGGCTTAATAGCTGTATTTTATTTGCATATTTTTTCCTCAGTCTTCTAAAGAGTCCTACATATTCCGTCACCATTCCTACGCGTAGGGATGCACACGCAAGGCTCTCGCTGCTCTCATGTCTGAGTGCCTGAATCATTTATCTTTTCATGTTGCTCCTCTGCCCCCACTGCTTGGTGTTGGAAGCTGGCTATGTGATGTGGGATGGAGAAGGTGGAAAAAAAAACCCCTAAATAAAATGAAACCTCTCAGTGTGTCTAATTTTGGCCTACTGATATCTCCAAAAGCAAAAAAGGCTCACAGCAGCAGCAAAGGGCTGTCCGGGGGTCACCCAATCCGCGGCCGAGCGTCTGGGACCCCACTGCGGGCAGCAGAGGGGAGTGGGGAGAGGAGTCTGAAAGGTGCCAAGACATGTAATTGTCTCAGTCCTGATCAAGCTGCAGAACACACCAGGGTCCTGGTTCAAAGCCCTCCTCAAGTCTGCCTTGAAAGTGAATCCTGTGGCACGCTGGCCTTGCTGTTTATACAACAACTTCCAGGTTTAAATGAAAAGCTGCTTCCCAAAGCAGCCTGAATCCTCCCATTGTGAGCCCTTCATCAGATTTAACAATAGGAAAAGCACTGAGTAGGAAAAAAAAAAGGGGGGGGGGGCTGGAAAAAAAGTCCAGTCCTCGGAGCGGTGCTGCAATCCAGCCGGTTGCCATGGTGACATGATGACTTGTTCACATGGCAACATACCTTCGGTCCACTATTAAAATGATGAGAGTAAACTGGGTTGCACTAAGTATAGTATCCTCGTGCTGGAGCAGCCGCTCGGCGCGAGCTGCGACCAGCGCCGGCGCGGGAGGAGGGACCCAGAGAACAAAGGTGGAGAGGGCAGTTTTGGGGGGCAGGGGAAACCAAGGGGGATAAACTGAGTTCTAGATGTGTTTCAGAGATGAATAACAGCTACAGAGACAATAAATTAAATTTTGCTTAGATATAAAATCTGCCTTTAGAAGCCAAAGGATGTTTTCCATACGTGAGTGGCATCATCCAGAGAGCACTGAAATTCTTTAGGAAGTGACCTCGAGGAGCCATGGCATAAAAATGAATTGGGAAAGGAGGGGAATCACTGGAGACCCCATCAACACAAAACCAATTGTGGTAAAGATAAAACTTAAGAAATAGATGCTGCAGCAGTGAACTGCAATCATATAGTTTGTAATTTACATTAAAATCCCAAACAACTAGCAAGTGGGAAATTGTGCAACATCTACTTAGTCACAATGAATACCCAAGATTATCAAAAATATATCCCTGTTGCCATGTTATTGGTGTGTTTTCTGCAATTCTTTTAATTTTAACAGATTTACACCTCTTCCTGAGAGCACAGAAAATTGTGATACCGCTGGAGAGCTCATCATCCACTTGTCCCTCATTTAGATGAAGGACAGGATGAATCTCTTTGGTTCATGAAGCACGTGCATCATACAACAGACATGAGAAAGTCTCTTAAAATATAAAACACGGGAAAAAACACCCTTAATACAGATTCTAATTTAATTTGCAGAATGAGGATGCAGTGAGGCTCACCACGGGTGAGGAGGTGCCATTGGAGGCCATGCTGTGAGTCCCCAGCATGGAGGGCATGGAGGCCCCAGATTTTAGCAGATGTGAGAGCAGAGGAGGATTCATTTCATCTCTGTCACTGATGAAACAACAGCTTTGTCCCACTCCCCAAAACACAGTGAAACACAATGACCTTGTAAGGATGGTAAACTGCATGTGGAAGGAAAGAAAAACAACCTTCTGGTGTCCATCAAGCCATCACAACGGCCACACTCACCTACAAAGTGCCTGAAATCATTAAGCAGATGAAAATCCAGAGGTGGGCTTGGGCTAAACCACACGCTTTCCCAACCAAAAGGCATCAAAGACCAACCCCTCACCATTCATTTGCTGTTTCCTTTTTCTCTGCACACACCTGTACCCGTGAAGTTTGTCTGTGCTTGGGAAGCATAGAGCACCGTACACCCTTCCCACCCAGAGGTTCCCTATCTGTCCATGGGCAGCCAGGCAGGAGAGAGGATGGCAGCAGCTGGAAAGGCCATGTTGGCAACAAAAAGCCTTTGGAGTGCATCTGTACATCTGCACAGCCATAGCTCCACATTCGGTTTGTAGGAGCTTTTCAAGCAACAAAAGGATTCTGTTGATTTAAGGTAAATATCATATTTTGCGTGAGTCAATATGACAGCGCTGGCAGGAACACAGAGCATAAGGGGCTGGTCTGGAAGCGGCCTGGGAATTTAACTTCATATACTGGAGATGAAGTCCCATTTTTATTGGTAACACTTTAGTCAATAAACTCAACAGTTCAAATGAACTTGGAATCTTTCAGTGTGACTCAATGCTTTAACCAGACCTGCAATTTGATGTCCAGTATAGGAAGTTGTAGAGCAGAAATTAAGACTATAACTGACCAGAAAAATCTAAAAGCAACGAGGAGGCTTCAGAGTTCCATTTTCTAAAGACTGATACCGAGCTGGAGGAAATACACCCTCAGTATTTATTTCAATTGGTCTAATTCACAGACTTTCGAAGTGGGCACAAGAAGTCTTTTGCAGTGCTTTTCTCTCTCATCTCTTACTGCTCCACCCTGGCGTATTCAGAAATGTTTTGCTACTTTCCGCATCCCACTGGCGCCACATACAGCTGCCCAATCCCTCCTTAAAACAGCTGCTTCTACAAATTGCAATAATCTTACTTTTAAAAAAGAATAACAATTGCTATAAAGAGCAGAAAAATTAAACCAAGTTCACCTATTCCTAAACTTTTGAGGATAAACCTAACCTTAGAAATAAGATTTATCTGAGGAATAAATCAGGAAGAAATTTCAGCCACTTGCAGGAACTTCATTAAGGAAACAGGAACCCACAGGTTCACCAGGGAGCCAACAGGTGTTTAAACAATTCCTACTACCTACGCTCTCACGTCGACTTTATTTTCAAGTTTCACTCAATGATGGAGTTGTTCCTCAGCTCCTTGTGTGCTTAGCCATTTAATTAAAGCAATCCATATTGAATTCATGTCCAGATGCCTTGACCAGCAGAGCCAGATCCTCATTGGCATGCCAGCTGCTCAAAGAAGAGCACAGCCCCTCGCATACTAATCAGAGGGGAAGGCAGTGATTCATCAGCCCGCGATACTGCTTCAGCATCTACAAGCACTTATGACATGTAATTGCTGGTGCATAAGCAAGCCAGGCCACATTAAAAAGCCCACAGATAGTCAGAGATAAAAATTAATGACTTTTGCTTTGTGTAATCCTGCCTGTGTTGGGGGGAGGGGAGGGAGACTGGGATTAATGGACGAATGTAAGGAGGCACAAAGGAACAAAGAGTTTCTTGGCCTTGTTTACATATTGAACAATAATAATAAAAGAAAAGTGACAAGTTATGGGAAAGGCAAGTGTGAATTTTCGGCACGACTGAGTTGGAAGACTGCTTGCAGTTCATTATGGATGCAGAATTTCCATACTCATTATTCTGAAACAAACCTCCTCGGAAGGCCCTTCTGGGACCAATGGCAGCAGTTTTTATTATTCATCTTTTGCTAGTATTGAGGATGTCATTAGAAGAGCTGCACGGCACGCGGGCAGAGAGGGGATCGCTGTCTGGGGAGGAATAGCTTATCCTTCCCGAGGCCGGAGCAGCAACAGAGCCGGGGTCACCGTGGGCCACGGCTGTAAAACCAGGGAAGGACAGGGAGGTAAATCAAGGACAGCAGACAAAGACATGATGTAATGCACCCACAACAGAAGCTTCTGCAGATCAAGTGCTCATCAAAATATTCATGCATCAACACTGTTGTTTGAATCTCCCTCTCCCTGCCCCAAGTCCCCTTTCTTCCCCAATGATGGATATAACCTCCTTGGAACACTTTTGAAAGAAAACGCCATTTTTCTGTTTTATTCTTTCTTTAACATTTGCATTCTGAAGCCTTGATGAGATGTGAATCTGAAGTTACTTGAGCTGGCTTCCCGCTCGGAGGGAACAAAGATGATGCATGTGATCATCACACATAATCAGACTTAGTCTCACCCAAGGCCCACCTCCAACCCACCAGGCAACCTATCCTACCTCAGCAGTTTCCAGGGCTCTACTGAGCTCAGTAGAAACCTGCCCAGGTACAGTAGCAGAGATTTGGGAGCAAAGTTTCCTAGCATGAAAACTTCCACTTATGCGTGCAGCTGCACATTCTCCAGGCCAGTACCTCCAGTTCACTCCTAAATGCTGGCTCCAGTCTGGACTCTGATTTCCAGTCCACTTCAGCCACAACCCTCACCCAAGAAAGGCAATTTACTACCTGTTGAATGGAAGTTTCTTCTCTGTAGCTGGGAAGAGTTATTTTAGGAACTACAGAGTTATCCTAATTGCATGTTTCTTGGCACTATGGAAAACTGCCATTGCCATGACAATAGTGCCAAAAAAAGGATGAAAAAAGTATTCCCTAGTCAAGCACATTGATCATTTTAATATGCAAATAAACCTTTCCCACAGAGGTCAGCTATGACCACTGCTCGACCTGGGGGAGACAACACAGACCCGTAACGGGGTCTGGCATCTAACGTGGACACGGCGGGCTGGGCGTTACACAGGGGCCATGCTTTATATGGCAGAAACTAATTCACCTTCCATTTGACCCCATCTCCCAGCTGGTAACATTTGTAAAGCCAGTCTGGAGGACTCCTGTGTCTTCCCAATCTTACACAGCCCTGAGGAGCGGAGGGCAAAGCGCTGGGTCTCAGGAAAACAGAAAATCATTGCTATCGGCAGGCGGCTGAGCAGCCACTCAGAGCCATCACTTGTGTTTAAGGTCTGCTGCGTCCAACCTTCCCCTCTGCACACCTCACTCTTTATGTATCAGGTTTACCACCTAGTTTCATCTGTTTTGCAGAAATATTTACTGGGTGCAGGTGAGGAAGCAGAAGCTGCAGCTGCATTCACATCACCATAGGATTTATTTACAACTGGGGCTTTGTGGTGCAGCCAGATAAAAGAGGATTAAATTACGCTCTGTAGATTAAGAGTCTGAACACTATAAAACTCCTAAGCCTTTGTATGCTAAGCAAGAACTTTGACTCCCACGGGAGCTGCAACAGAGATTCTGCATACACAGAGAAGACTTGGATTTTTTTTTTTGCTATCTCAGTGTATCTTTCCCAAACAGAGATATTACCAAACTGATTTGGAAACACTTTATCAGCACCAAAGAAGTTCAACTGAATCATGATGTCCAGTGCATTTTCATCTCAGCTCCTCCACACACTTATTCAAACAGGTTTTCCCATTGCAGTGGTGTTCTCTCCAGTTATACAGTGTCCATATACCCATCCCACTGCTCCCTGCCCACCGGAAGAGCATTGTTAAGGATCTTTGCTTACTGCCAAAATGTACTAACACAACACTCACCCCAACCTCTTTCCTGCCTCTCTCCTCCTTCCCTTTTCTCAGACATAAGTTACAAAATGCACACAAAAAATTCTTCTTTCAAACTAGTTATTCCTTCCTCAACCTTATTTTCCATTTTTCCCGCCATACTTTTGGAGAAAAGCAAGAAAACATTTCTGTTTCATGTTCTCATACAATATCTTCTGCACTGGAAGACAGAAGAAGCTGATAACCTGCTCTAAGAGATGTTTGAGTTTAATCACTGTAAGAGTCCACTAACAGCTGTTCCTGGAGTTAAAAACACAAAGTGGAAGTTACCCATGTAAAACTGTTCAAGAATGCTGGGATTTTCTGTATACGTTATGGGTTGAGCATTTTAAGGCAAGTCTTGTGTTATCACTCATTATTTTCTTTACTCACAGAGTGGTGAGGCCCTGGCACAGGGTGCCCAGAGCAGCTGTGGCTGCCCCTGGATCCCTGGAAGTGTCCAAGGCCAGGCTGGACGGGGCTTGGAGCAACCTGGGCTAGTGGAAGGTGTCCCTGCCCATGGCAGGGGTGGGACTGGACGGGCTTTCAGGTCCCTCCCAACCCAGAGCAGTCTGGGATTCTGTGAAGAGACTGTTGCTGGAGAAGGGCTGTAAGAACCAACCCCTGGTCCAAGCCACCCCAGCTGAGCAAAGGAGCTGCAGGGCACTACCAGACAGTCACAGGTAACTGTCTCAGACAGACAGGAAGAGAGGGGTAAAAAACCTGAAGCAGCTATCTTTAAAGAGAACAAGCAGATCTGAGTAATCCAATTTAGGGGAGATAAGAGTCTGCTGGTAGCACTGTCCTTTAGCTGGACAAACGCCTTCGTTCAAGTGTCAACCCCAATCCTGGGAAGGTCACGCGCGGGGCCCGCAGCCTAATGGACTCCTCAATTGCCTGAGTGGATTTCCCAACAAACACGCTGGCCCAACAGAATTGATTTTCAGGCAGTGCACGGGTCCCTAACGCAATTACCCTGCAGCAAGGCAGCCCAGGCCGCCGGGCAGCGCGAGGAGGTGCAGCGCTCGGCCGCGCCGGCACAGCTCCACTCCTAATTGTTTAAACAGCTCTGGTATTCCTTTCGCTCTTTCTCAACAGAGAATAATTATACCCCTGCTTAAAGAGGTCTTGAGGGACCTCAGAAGAAACTTTCCCTTCCAGCTTTGTGTGTTAATGAAAAAAATCAAGTCTTAGCTCCCTAATAGGCGAATTCAATTTATGACAAGCAAATACAATCATCTCAACACCAGGCAACAACGCCTGCCCAGCTGCTGCTGTGCACGGGTTCCTATGGATCTTCTGACAGAGAAGAGCCAAATTTCTCCATGATACAGTAACATCAGATTTGTGCGCAAACCGGCTGCAAGGTCAGACTTACAGTGTTTCCTCTAATTTGTTTTTTTTCTCAGGGAAGGTTTGGGCTTACTCTGAGAGCCAGGAGGTGACCCTGGAAGGTCTGAGGTTCTGAGAGCTGTACAAAAAAACCCCAAACCCCAGAAGTTACATGCACGGGACTTCCCAGTGCTGCTATCTCGTGCCCTGGCAATGCAGAGCTCCACACACCACTGGATGGGGACTGAGAACCACCACGCTGGGTCCAGCTGAAAGCCAGGGTCCTGTCTCCAGCCACGGCCAGAGAACATGGGCACATGGGCAGTTGCTCAGGGACTCCCCAGCTGGTATTTCATCCAGCTCCTGTGTTCCGTACCCACCAATGAACCTCTTCTCCACAAATTTCATCTATCCTGAACTAATTTATTCTTCTGTCTTCCACAACATCTTGTGCAATAAATTCCATGAGTTAATTCTGTGCTCTAAGAAAAGGTACCAACTTGTCTTTGGTTTAAACTTTCTCTGTTTGGTGAATATCCCACTTGCTTCTTCTGATTGTTCCCCAACCATTTTTCCTGTGCCACTCACAGTTTACAGTCTGCTACTGCATTTTTCCCTCCCATTTACTATCATGGATTATGAATTCCAAACTTTTTAGTTCCTCTGCTTGTAGAAGATGCCCCATATCCATAAACAGTCTGACTGCCTGATAACTCAGCTGCCCATTTGGACACTCTCAGGTAAGGCCCAGCATCCTGACCATCCTTCTGAGGCTGTAGCACTTATGAACACAGAGCACCCCCCCATATCTCCACTCTGGAGTGCCAAAGGATATTCTATCCCTCAGCTTTTCAAAAAGCCATGATTTAATCCATGGTGCTAAAAATTTGTTGGCAAACTAAAGTTGCAGCCATACGAAGCTGCCTGACTGATTTTGTATTGAGGGAAGTAGTGCAGTTGCAACCAGCCCAAAGCTGTGCCGGAGCAGCCAGAATTGTTCCTTGACAGAACATCTACCTGGGTGATGGATTCACTGCAACCCAGTCCTGTGCTGGCTCCATCCACGTTTCCTCCAGCCAGTCGGACGCTGCTCCAACCACACGGTGCTCTCCCTGCTGCTGCTGCACAAAGCCATCTGTCAGGTTCTCAGCCTGATTTCCCTTTTCCTGTCTTCCACCAAAGTAGGAGCAAACGGGGCCAGATTCCAGCTGTATTTTTCATCCTCCAATTAGCAGGCTCCAATTCATCACTCTGAGTATCTCCTGGCATCAGAGCTGAGATTCCCTCCTCATGCCTGGTAAATCGGTCTTCATTTAAAACCCTCTCTCTTAGCCCTAAATGGAAATCAATTCTGCAAGTTTAGCAAATAGTTAATTACTCCACAAAGAGGATTGATTGGCCTTTGATCACCAGAAAGCTCTGTAGTGCTATTAGTCTCTTTCATCTGTGATTAAACCACAGAGAAAAAGAAACAAAAACTAAATTAGGCTTCTCCTGTTATCCTACAAATATTTAATGACGGGATAATCTCCTAAAGGTGTGATCAGGGGATATACATTCTGCCAGGAAACGTCTCCAGCTCAACCTTGAACCCAAATTCTCTCCCTGCGAAGAGCCTGGCAATGAACTTTACAGAGGCGTGGAGCTGAGCTCAAAGGGATGCTTTGTAGTACACCCTCTTCTTGGCCTTTTCTTCTTTCCTCTTCTTATGTACGTTTTAATGCAGATAAAGATTTTCCCAATGGAGCCCTGACATGAATAATAATAATAATAACAATAATAAAGGCTTCTTTTAAATTCAGTTTTGGCTCTGCTGACTTTCTCAGCAGGACAAGCCTGTGTCCTGTTGATTTGCAGCATTGTACAGAGCTGTTTCCCCAAATGATGGGATCCTCCCACTTCAGACAAATTTCAAGTATCGCAGTCCCCCACTGCTAACCCACTCTAGAATTCAGTCCCAGGAAAGCACAAAGCCACCGAGCTGCACCGCGACAGAAGCTGTGATGGGAAGGTCATACGATGGAGAATCATGATCGAGCTGCATTTCTCACGTTCCAGGCAAACTTAAGGTCTGGGAATCTTCCTCTCATAACACTAATGCAAAGCTCATTAGGGGTGGCTGGCACGGGCTGCGCTCCTCACAGCCACGGACGCACCAGATGCATCCCAAGCCTCTCCAGAGCCCTGGGCAGCCAGGCCAGGGCTGTGCTGTATCAACACGTACTCGGGAATTGCTTCTTCTCCATCGCCACCAGAATTTTAGAACCATGGAAACACCCCTGCTCTTCTCCAGCAAATTTTTCTCAGCTGCAAATGGTACTGCTCCCAGCACACATTCCCAGGTGCAGCAATGAGGCTTGAACCCAGCACAAGGCATGGAGAGTGCCCCAAATTTCTGCAGCCTTTGTCTCCCTGGCTGGAGAAGGTAACACCTGTGGCATTTGGCCACTGGTCATCTGGGGAAGCCAGTCCCAAAAGCCAAAGATGCTTCCACAGCCAATGGTACCAACAGCAAATTTGAAAGGATCATTTCTGCCATCGGCATGGAAGGCAAAGACCCTGTTCTGCAGGCCAACAGGGAAGCACAGTACACAGCCATGTATCTAGGAGAAGGTCAGATTTCAGGAGGTACATCTTGCCAGGTGACCTGACTAAGACACAAGATGGGGAGGGAAGGGACGGAGCTGGTAAGGCTGAACTTCAAGAAGTTTCACAACTTGTTATGAAAACTCAGAAAGTTATCGTAACTTTTTTTAGCACTAAAATGTCATAATATTCTTCATGCAAGAGAAAAGAAGAGCCTCCTGACATGTTTTCAACTCTCGAATGGCAAAGAGTCCTTGAGGGGCCGTGCCACGCATCAGGCAACAGCAGGCGTTAATTAGCCCAGATTTCCTACTGAATTGTTGTGTGCGGGTGCGCGTGTGTTTTCCTTTCCCTGGGTGTCTCATTTGCAGAATGTTCAATCATCCCCTCTCTCCTGGCTCTGCAGCCGTGTATGCTCCTGTGCGACTGCCGAGTGCTGACACCTGTCACACAGTGCCACCGCAAATTGGACGTGTCAGCCCCGGCGTGCTGGTGCCAAGGTGTGAATTAGATGGAGGCTCTCACCGCCGCTCTCCTGACCTCTCCACTCCATTACCAGGACATCCCAAGCCTCAGGGTATGAAAAACCAAAACACAAGGAAAAGAACCCTACACACCCATTGCAACCATCGGTGACGCTTTCCTCTCCAAATGAGGGGAAGATTTAAATAACCAGAATTTGTAAACACACAGATTTCATTTGCAGAATGGCTAGAAATGGGCTTTGCTTTTTTGTTTGTGCCATACCAGGAAGCTCTAGAGGCCAGAAAGAAAAGGGAAAGTGAATAGTGAGTGGAGCTTTCAGATGAAAAGACTCCCAAGTCATTCTGCACAAAGGAAAATGAGCATTTCTGTCGTGCCCGTCAATGTGGATGTGGTCACCAGCAAACCACGCCAACAACCCCCAAACAATGCTCGTGGCGAGATCACCCCAATTCCCGGCCCTTACCTTGCACGGAGGTTGGGGGGGGTTGTTCTGTTTTTTAAAACAATGGCTCCCAGAACAAAAGGCTGATTTGTGCAGCAGGCAGAGCTGGGGACCACCTAGAGCACGGGGCTGCAGCCCCATATGGTGCCACACAATAACAAATAAGAACAACAATAAGGAAAGCTGCACCCACTTTGCTCGGTACGGTGTTCTCAAAGTTACACAGTACGAAGCAATTATCCCAAAGTGGCAATTTTATTTGAAAATAACATTTAAATTAAAATGGGCATTTCAGGGCCTCCTGCTGAAGAGTGACATGGGCTGTTCAGGGGCCCACTGTCACTTTGTCAGCTGTCACATGCTGCCTCCTGCTAAATGGGCGCAGTTTGCCTTTACCCTTTATCCAGACTCTTAAAAATGCCGCACGCATTTTATGAAGACCAACTAAGTGGGATTGCATCTCTGACAGCTGTCCCAGCTTGGACTCAGTGAAAGCACTTTGCATACATCTATCTTTTCTGCTAACAATTTGGATAGATAACAAAGCTCAGGGAGAGGGGTGTGCCAGGGGAGAGTGCTGGAACAAAGAGCTGCCACGCCCCGGTCACCTGCGAGCACCCAGCCCAGGTTAACACCAGTCAAGGGGATGTTTCATGAGAACTCAGCTTTGGTTCAATAACTTTTAGGTCTCCTACCTCCTTGCAGCAGGTAGCTGTACATCCTGCAAACCGCACCACAGCCAAGTGTCCCTGCAGAGCTGGGCAAAGAGGCAATGCTGTCCTGGGCTGGGTCACCAAGAACTAGAGACAGCAGTGCAAAGCTGATAGCACAGGAGGGACTCAGGATTCTCTGGATTCCTTTACACTTGGTAAATTCTGAACTGCTCCTTAAAATTTGGCAATTTTCCTTATTCTCTCTCCTCCTCCTTTTACCAACACATTTGACTATTAAAACTTGCCGTGTCACAAACACTGCCCTTCAACCAGTACATTGCCAGGCCGAACCTTTATGCTGTGAGTTACCATCTGCACACTCTCACCACAGCCTTCTCTTGAGGCCGGTGTTCCCCAAACCCCAAGCACATTTCAAGTCTCAGATACGCTCCAGTGCTGCTATGGACCCAGCCACACATTCCTCAGTACATCCAAGAGCAGCCCCAGGTTGTCTCTCACGTTCCTCTTGCTGCCCATACACCTGTATCAGAATCCCGGAGTCACTGTGGTTGGAAAAGCCCTCCCAGTCCAGAGTCCAGCCTGTGACCGATCCACACCTTGTCACCAGACCAGAGCACGCTTGGATATTACTTCTGCAGTCCTGCTGGAGGCAATCCCTAAAACTAACCTAGCTCTTCTGAAACCCCCTTCTCTCCAGGACCATACCCCATGAGATACGGAAAACCGTTCTGAAGAAACTGGCAACTATTGGCAAGGCAGAAGCAAGGCATCCGTTCAAAATAAGGTCAATGCTGTCTGAATTGATTCTCTAGAATCACTAGATACTCATACTGAGGACTTTGTAGTTATAAAGAGCTAAATATACGAATATAGAAATATTTTTGAGACAAAACCTTCCTCATAAAAAAGCTCCTATACAATGCAGCTGAAGCAACTGGTGGTCATCATGGCTCCTTTTATTTTTAGGCTCAAGAAGAAAGTTTCCTACCAGGAAGGCCAGTGTCTTGGGTCAGTGTTTCCCCAGGAAGAAGGCCAGTCTTGGGTCAAAAGTTTTCCAGTTCCATGAGACTCTCTGTGCCTCAATTTCCTTCCACAACAAGATGTTGTTTTCATGCTAGATTATGTTACAAAGATTTTCAGAGCTGAGATTTTCACATCTATGGTAATGAGGACCCCTTAGAGTAGATGGAACATGTGCAGGAGATTTACTGATGGGAAGCAAATTCTAATTTCTTCCTGCTTTTATTGCTGATTAAAGTGAAGAAATGTCTGTACTTTGCTCCATTCTGTGTTATGAGATCTCACAAAATCACTGACAATAGTTTAAGGTATTATCTGATCTATGGAAGTGCATGTATTTAAAAAGAGGTAAAAGTCTTAAACCCAACATATTAAACATGAAAGGGGTGTCTGGTTTACTTGTTCAAAGTAAGGGATTTACTCCCAGGAGTGACACATCTATTACTAATTAAACAATTAATTTATTATGCAGCACTTGCAGAAAACAACATATTTGAAGTCTGAAAACATCTGCTAAAGAATGGAAAATAATTTGGATACAAATAATTATCTTCAGGATTTTTCTTTACACTGGAAGATGCTAAACACAATTCAAATGTTGTTTTCCCCCAGCTAAATAACAGTCACGGTGTCACCAGCAATGCCGAGGCAAAGTGGAGCAGGAACAGGGAGTCATTTTCCTAAACGTGCCCATTTCTGAGTCATGTCAGAGCACGTGCAGAGAGACAGACCGTTCCCTACAGCTTCCAATTGTCAGTCTGCAGGATCACCTGAACACCAGGGATTCTCTATCAGAAAGTCCCACAAGAAGCTGCCCCTTGGCTCCCCAGAATCTCGGCACCCGGCGGAAGGTGAGTTTCTCCACCCCCTTCCCAGGGACCGTACATCGACAGTAGTCAGTTTTTCTGTCCTCCATGATCTAAAATTCCTTGCAACAAAACCCACTGCACATCCCGTACAGCTATACATATATATACACACATATATGTGTTATGGAACAGGAGGAGATGGATGTTCTCAATCACAAATACAGATGCAGTTGCCTCTCAGTGAGGACCCAAAGGTCTATCCCTTTATCTAAAGGCATAATTCGAAATCTTGTCCATCACATCAAGAACCCACTCAGCTAGAGCAGAGGTCCTAATCTGCCCTGCAGAGCCTTTTTCACTCCCAGCTTTCTCAAATACCTTGACACTGAAGTCCCTATTCTCAGCCATCAGCTTTCACTTCAGCTTTTCTCTGCCATCATTCTCAGATTTTTGTCTACTTTTGACTTTCTTTCTCCCTAACACCCCTAAAAATCTTTTACCAAACATCTTTATTGCTTAAATACTTGCCTAGGCACCCATTGCTTGTAACACACAGAATGGAAACATCACAGAATCACCAGGTTGGAAGAGACCTTCAAGATCATCGAGTCCAACCTCTGTCCTAACACCTCAACTAAACTAAACCATGGCACTGAGTGCCACATCCAATCTCTTTTTAAACACGTCCAGGGATGGTGATTCCACCACCTCCCAGTCCTATTATTTCTCCAGTCCTAACAGCTTCTTATTCCTGCAAGAGCCAGGGCAAAAACAACTCTTCCGAGTTTATCACCGTGGCATTGCAACCATCTACAGGTTCTTCCTTTTTAGTGCATATACATTATTTCCCTCCTTTATAATCCCTTATGATCCATTCTTTACCACTTCTCCTTCAGTATCCAACAGCTAATTCCATCCTTGTACTTTTCTTTCCATCAGCCTCCATCACCATTATTTTCTGTCTTTATGTTCTCTCTTGTGCTGCTCTTTTAACTGGGCCTTCTCTAAAATCCATTTTAAAAACCCACTATTTTTGAATTGTTTATTAAAGCTCTCCTTTTCTGTGTTGGCTGCAGTTAAGCTGACTGTGTCTGGAGCCCACAGCTCATCACACCATCCCATATCCCCACAGGTTTTCTGTCACCTCTTGATTTCAGCAACACTTGTCACTCATCTCAGACTTTACAAGAAAACCCCTTAGGCAGAGATTGGTTTTATCCCAACAAATTCACTGAAACTACTTTCCCTCTGAACTACAGCCTCTTTCTCCTACGGCACATCTGGACTGAGAAACGGCAAATCCACAAGGGGTGGAGAGGCCACCAACAGGACATGGGGATGGTAGGACACAGGACTGTGCCGGATGTCCAGAAACGCTCCAGAGCTGGCAGTGCTGCTGGCCACGGGGCCCCTGAGAAGAGTGGGGCGTGTGGGCACCTGCCTGGTCTCACACTGCTCCATCCTCACTGCAGAGCTGCTTCAGTGCAGTTCCACAGGAGGAGCTTCCGCACTTCTGAATGTGATTAGAGAAAAGACTGGAAAATGGGATCTTCATGTTCATTATGAGAAAAGTAGTGCTTGAAATAAAGTCCCAAATATGTTTTGTAGTTGCCTTAGATATCACCATTATTAGTCGCCTTAAGAGGTGTGAGAAATTTCTATAACTAAAAACCTAACAAAGGACCAGAGTACTTGGGGAGAACAGTGGAAAAATCAGGTCTTTTTTTTTTAATATATTTTAAAGGTATACATTTTAAATTTACCACCAAACCTCCCAGCTTCTCCCCCAGTGTACCAATTCAGGGCTACTTAGAAGGAAAAAAAAGGAGAGAAAAAGGAAAATCATTAAACAACCCCCCAAAAAGAGGGCTCAATGAGGTCTCATTTCGTCGTAATGAGCTCCAATTTAACATGATCATTATTTCTGACATTAAAGGCCTGTGAATAGTGTCACATGCCCAGAAGCTATTTTTTTTTACCCTCTAATGCCAGAAATAACAAGCTGCAGTTAAGGGACAGTGAATCAGGGTCTGTAAAATTACATTAAAATAGGAATTTCACTACTGATAGAATGACTCTTATCTAGGCAGCCCGTTCTGAAGGAGGTTTCTGGAGCGTGTGGTTACCGGAGATGGGGCTGGTACCTGCCAGCCCTCGCACAGTGCCCGTGCCTGCACTGAGGAGAAGGCACCAGCACAAGGCACAGAGACAGACTGGGCTGGGTGGGGAGGGGACCTTAGAGCTCATCTCATTCCAACCAGGGACTAACTCCACCCACCAAGAGTCCCTTCTAGCAGCACGAGCTCAGCCTTCCCCATGCAGGGCAGCTGTGGGTGCATCGAGAAAACCCTTGCAGAGCCACCCCACGGTCAGAGCCATCCCACGGTCAGCAGTGGGAGCGAGGGAAGAACCAGCAGGGCAGCCCAGAAGAGCCTTTCCTCAAAGGAATGGACACTGACTTGGGAAACGCTGTTTGCTTGAGTGCAGGAATAAATTTTTTCACATAGGGCACGAGAGGATGAGAGACGCCAGTGCCACAGAAGCACTTGGAGCACATGCCACGAGGTTGGGACTGGAAACACATTTCCCTCAAACATCTGACACCTTGACAAAACCCTGCACAGCTTAGAGCCCTTTCTTTTAGCTTTTTGTTTTAAGGAAGTTACTGGTTCGCTGCAGGTCACCTCCCACTTTCGCCACCTAAAGCTCTCCAAGGTGATTGCACAGCTTCACAAAGGTTCCAGGGGGTTGATCAGTGTGTTGAGGTGTGCAGAGAAGCTGGAATGCCAGAGGTGGCCAGTGTGAGGTAAAGGGAAGCTCAGCTACAGATACACTTTGGGAAGATTTGATCAATTTTACTTCCTTATATTAAATATGCATGATGCCAAATTTCCAGACACAAAGTACAGATCCAACATAAGGGCATGGCTCCAGAACTGGACAAACACTCCAGATGGTCCCAGCTGTCATCTCACACTCTGTGTGAAATATTTAATGTTACAAGACGACAGAGACACATATGAACCCTCAGAAAACACACTTGCTTACACACAGCACACACAGACCAGCTCTGTCCAGTGGTATTAATCCCATTTTATGGTACATAGAAGCCTCACTGATGTAAACTGGGGATGAACAGATGATTCTGGGGGTATTTTTGTCTGAAACATATGCAGGTAAGATCACCTTCATCCAAAGGAAACAAAGAAATTCTCCAATTAATGAATAACTCCAGCTCTCTTTTCTGGGCTTGTGTAAGAGCCCACGCACACAAGCACGTGCGTGCAGATACTGATTGGCTTTGCACACGTCAGTACCAGGTCTGGAACTGAAATACGAACTGTGTGCAATTGGGAACAGGCAATTCAGCACCTGCAAGGCAGAGACAGAGAGAGAAGGGGCAGAAAGAAACGCAAGTTGATGTGTACCTGTGAAACTTGGGTAAGGGCAAGGCGAGAGGAGCTTTCAAGGGAAAAGGCCCCAGTTTGTGTCTTCATTGGTAATTGGTTTGTTTGTGTGGAGCAAGCAGGCGGAAAAGGCATTGGAAAAAAGTGATGGAGTGAAACAGCACGGGCTGCACTTCCCTGCCTGACGAGGGGGAGAGAAATTGTGAGCAACTGAGGGAGGTCCCAGAGGGGTTCATTAAGTGACCGGCCCTTCACAGTCCCCTGCCAGAGCTGACCTGGAAACATTAACATGAGGCCAGAGTTACAGCACAGGGGCAAGGGAGGGCAGCGAGCGTGGGCTGCACACGAGAGGGGGCCGTCCTGGGCACAGCACGTGTGTCCATCCCGTGGGGACAACACCCCCAGGTGGCTGCACCCCCAGCACTGGGGCTGCCAAACCTGACCCTGCTGCTGCGGGAGGAACTGTCCCGGCACTCACAGCAGCACTGCGGACCCGGGACACGGGACCACGGGAGAACAATGTCAGAGCAGGGATGACAGAAAATGAACGGCTGTGAGAGATGACAAATATTTACCAGGAAAAGAGGCAGCTGCTGGGACCAAGATGAGCAGGTAGAGGAGGAATATGGAAAACCAAAAGAAAGCTTAGGGAATTATCCCATTTGTCATTTAAAATCTTAGGATTTAAAAAACATGGAATATGGAGTTTAGAAACAGAGCTGAAAGGTGTCATATCACCCACCTAATAGAGCTATCCCAAAGAAATACATGTTCCAGTCTGCACTGAGGGTCCGAGCTGGCAGAGATCAGCACTTGCACTGGCCAGTGGGAGAAGTGAGAGTGGGAACCAAGCATCAGGGGGATCCAACTTACCTGCCTCAAAACCCAAGTCACATTACACTTGAGAAGAGAACAAAGATGTCCCCAGAGCACTCAGTTTAACCTGCACTAACAGAATAATTCCAACTTACAACCAAGTCACCTCTCCAAAATTGTGTTCACACCACCCTTACAAATGTGACCACCTCAGCCCTTCTAAAACATGACTCTTCTCTCCTCCTTCCTGTGCCTCCACTGAAATATAATCACAGGATTTTAAGCCCTACCAATCAATCAAAAAGTATTTTTAAAGGCTTAACAGAAACTTAAAAGACGAAAGTAAAAATAAGCCAAAACAACTGACCTAAGAGGGAAGGGAGATGATGACTTTCTTGTTACAAAACACAACAGTCAACCACATTAAAAAGTGAACTGAAATAAGGCACAAACATGGCATGAAGGAAACGTGTCTGTCCTTCTCCAAGAGTACTTATCATCTGTTTGCCTGCATCATCACAGTCATATGGGGAGATTTTGACTGCAGCAGGGTCTTCCACACGTATTTAGGTTTTTTTGAGGGATGAAAACCCCCAAAAAACAAAGAAAACCTTCCCATGCATTAGATTTGTCCACAAGGCCATAGATAAAAGGCCCCAGGCTGCCTAACCTGGAACTAAGACAGGTGACAATGACCCCAGTGCACGGGTGTGGCTGCAAATGCTGAGGGCCTGGCAACAAATGCCTGGGGACTCTGGGAGCAAAACACTCCCATGAGGCAGAACCATCTACTCTGCTCTCAGGCAAGAGTCCTCTAATTTAAGCATGTGCCAGGTCTAATATTATTTTACTGCATTAACTTGCTTTTCCATTGCAGAAATCAAACCCCAGCAAACTCTGCTTCAGGAAAAGGCTCTGAACAAACAGCTTTTCCTGTTCCTGTGACCTGTCTCCCTCTCTGAGCTCTGTGAGCACCATCACCAGCTGACAACGTACTGGAAGACAAAGATCAGGAGAAGCAGGACTTGGTAATCATATATTAGTATTTTTTAAAATAAAAACTGACTCCAAGTTTCTTAGTCAATTAAACGCATCCGGCACATCATGTATGTGATGTAATGACAGCTTGAGACTTGAAATGCTTTTGATGCATTATTAACCATAAAAAAGGCATTAAATACCGAGCTCGAATGCCATAGGGATGCATATTTCAATAGAAATTATTTTTCAATATATGCTTAAAGTTTATTTTGGTAAACAGATGACTGGGGGCTGTCAGGACTACAGACAGATTTATGTTTAGTTGGAGTCTTTTGGAAATGAAGGGAAATAGCTGGACTTGTTGAGCACATGGAAAGGATATAATTCTTTCTGCCAGCTCAGAGAAGGGTGAGCAGTAGCTTGGAAGCTGCCCCAGTTGGGAATATTAATTTTAGAGTGACAGTTGGGAATTTTGCCAGGTAAATACAATCTTTTAAAAAAAAAAAGGAGAAACATGACATTTTACTACCTGATTGAGAGGTGTCACATTCATTTTTTGCACCTGCAAACAGAGTCACAGTTCAAAGTACCAAAAGAGAAACTAATCCTGGTGCTCCAACATCGAATAATCCCTGGCAGAAACTTGGCTTTTCATCCAGTGTTGTATTACCACCATAAAGCCACTCTTGTCATGTATTAAGAAAAAAAAAACCCAAACCAAACCTCCCTTGCACCCCTCAGTCCCCCAGCAGAGACACCCTCAGGGAAGCCTGGCAGCACACTCCTGCCCTTGGTTCATGCAGAGCCTGAACTCCCACGTACAGATTCGGAGCAGTGAAAGGAAGCAGAACCCAGTGGAGGAGCCCATGCAGACCCTCCACTGTTGGGACCACTATTCCCTTACTGCCGAGTGAGCTCTGCAGATGAAATGCCCAGGCTGAAGGATTTGGTACCTTCCATTTTAGGAGAAATCTAAAATTTCAGCATACCAGTTTTGCAAATTTCTTGTTGCTATTCACATTACTTCACCAGCTTCCCTATATAAATATATTATCATAACCAAGTTTGGTTTTGTATTGGGGTTCAGGCCTGCAAATGTAACACCCAGTGCCCATTGATTTTGCAGGGATATTATGGAAGTGAGGTCTGCAGGATCAACCCCTTCACATTTAGATCTTCAAACATTTGTACACCGTTATCAAGCTGCCTTGTATTTCTCTCTCTGCCAGGCTACACATAGTCAGCTCCTTTAATCTTTCCTCAGAGATCAATCCCTCAGCCCCTTAATCCTTTTTGTTGCTCTTCTCTAATCTCCTCGTGCTTTGTCGATACCTCTGAGCCTCGGTGCCCAGAACAGAACACGACGCTCCATGTGCAGGGAGCCCCACGCCAACGGAGAAGCTTCCAGAACACGTTCTTCCACTGGGAAGCGATTTTCTCCGTAATGACACACTGATTCGGTTGCTTTGTCACCACAGGACAAATGACGTCTTTCTCACCACACCCCAAGAAGGTGCCTCTGCTTTCATTTCTCAACAATAGAAGTGGCAGAATCCAAAACAGTGATTCCTTTAATGCAGGACATGACAATTTGATGTATTCAGGTGCAAAGGTCCCTGAGCTGTCCTGTGGTGGAGCCAGAGCTGCTCAGCCTGGACATGTCCCCCGCAGAGCCGCCTGCTCTGCCGGACACCCACTCCCCACGTGCAAACCCCTGAGCACCACAAACCACTGTTAGACCCATGAGAAAGGGAGCCCTGACTAAATCCTAGTAATTCCTTTACGCCTGCAAGGCCTTTCCCCAGTGCCCAGACACAGTGAAACAGCAGCTCTAGGCTGGGAGGTGGGAAACTGCTGGGGGTTTTCCCTACCTGCTCACACCCACGCCCCTTGTCTGATCTTAAATGCAGTTTCACTATTTCACTGCCAAAGAATGCTGCAAAAAAACAAAAAGGAAAACACAGGTTAAGTTGCCTTTAATCTCTAATTCCTGTACAAGAACAGATTGCACGTGGTAAAGGATAAAGGCAGATCCGAAGTCAGCGGGTTACGCAGACTGCGCCAGACCTTCGCTTTCAGAGAGACACAGCCTGGGGAATTACACAAATGGCCTTCCATTGCCCTCTTCGGTTCTTTTTATGGCAAAATGCTTTGCTTTTATCAATTCCTCCCCCTTCTCCAAGTCCCAGAGGCTCAGGCCAAACAAAAGGCAGATGCGCAAAGTGCACCCTTCTCCCCTGAATGGAGCGGGAACCTCGCTCCGCAGGGAAGCCACAGCCGGGTGGAAAATGCTCTCGAAAAGTAAAAGCCGGTAAGAGCGGCCGATCTTTCTGCCTGGGTGAAGGAATTTGGCCTCAGCCAAAAAAAAAAAAGGGGAGGGGGAGAAAAGAGGGGCTGCTCTTTTCAAGCCCCCGTAGGCACCGCAGCATTGAACTGTGTCAGGCTGGAACAGACAGAGGAGGTACACGAGTCTATTGTTGGAGATACCATCAAAAATAGAAGCAGAGAGAAAATGATCCTGAGCAAGAGTCTTGCAGGGAGAGGACCCTGAACAAGCAACAGCTTCAGCCATGGAAGCCCTGGGTTCTCAGGGGTTCAGAGCAGCTCCCTGAGGGCCAGGGAGCACCCACGGTGTCCCAACAATGACAGCAGAGTGAGTCCCCCACTCCCAGAGAAGGGGCCAGAGCCCAGCCCAGCACAGAGACCCCAGGCAGGGTCACAAGCACCAGACCAGTTTCAAGTGCAGTTCTTTTAGAATCAAACAAAATCTAGCTGTTGCAAAATGAAATTAAGATTGATTTCAGGAGTGCCCACTTTAGACTGCTGATACTCTTGCTCATGTAATTTTTGATGGCAGACAATGAAAAATCTGTAACTGGCAGAGAAAGACATACAAACTGATGAGGAATCAACCGACGTTTTCCTGCCACCTTTCAATCTTAATATGTCACTGACTCATACACAAAGACCTGAATAAAGATTAAATCTGTAATAATTTACTCAAAATCAGATGCTTGCACAGTAGGACTGAAGTACTACTTACATGCTGATTCAGCTTGAAACAACTAAACCCACAGCTCTGGCTTGTGGTAATAACTGATGAGTTGTGTTTGCTGCCAGGAGGAATGTTTAGCCACTGGATTAAATCTGTACACAAACCCTGAAGCCTCATTGGTACAAGTTCATATTCAACACATCAATCTATTGGGTAGACTCAGTCTAAATGGGAAATCTCCTCCACTGCCATTATTGTTGTGCTGGATCATCACTCCTTGGAAGCACCAGTAAGTGCTGCTTGCAATCCTCAAAAACAGCCCTGGCTGCCATCTCCAAGGACCTATCTATCTCCTACCTGAAGCAAGGAGAAGCACTTGGCATCTCACTGCAGCCTTCCTCACCTGAAGGAATTTGCTCAACTCTGAGATGTGTCTATTTTAAATTTTGGCTTCTGCGTTTTACAAACATAACCCATGGTCACAGGTCAGCACATAACCTACACATGAACATCTATTTGTGAATGGACCAAGGCCAGAGTATAACTCACAGAAGTGAGGTGTCTGGTGCAGGGTGTCCCTGCCCATGGCTGGGGGTTGGAACTAGGTGAACTAGGCCTTCCAACACAACCCACTCTGAGATTCTGTGATTTCTCATACGAGTGAAGCGTTTTGCACAGCTCCATTGTCCTTCCTTGTTGCCCTTTTGCCTGTGAGCATCATCCCGACACACACTCTCCACAGCAAACCCTTGAGAGCACGCCAGCACACCTCCCCCCCACTAATTTAGCTGAAGAAACAACACTGAAAACATTTTTCATTAAAAAAAGTATCTGTGGTACCAGTGCAAGATGGAACGGGGCATGGAACAGATCCTACCCAGCATGCAGGGGCAGAGTATGGATGGCACCGGGAAGCATCCCTCTGGGAAGCATTCCTCTGGCACACCGTGACCTGTTCCTGAAGTCAGCTTTGTAGAGAAAAACCGTATTTTGCTATGCTTTATCTTAAAAAAGATTCCAAACTGCTACTTGTATTTACAAATACAAGATACTGAAAGTTTGCTGATGTGTGTACAATTAATAAAACATCAGGTGCTGCCTCTCGCTTTAAACGTTTGCGTGTCTGGAAGCTGGAGAGCAGCTCATTTAAACAATGTATGTATTCTGGATAACATTTCCCTGCAAATGTTCCCTCTTTCACTATGATACCCTTTAAAAAGTGTAAAACATTCCATGCTAATAAGAATCAACAGGGGAAAAAAAATTCTTAGCACAAGTGCTTAAATAAATTATCATCTTTGTAACTCTGCCATAAATCCCCTGGTTGGGATATGATGATTTAGCACTTGCTGCTTTGGCACAAATCCAAATCCTTGGGTTTCTTATTGGATAAAATACTGCCTTTTCACCTTTCTGACCTCACTTTAACTTCAGTCTGAGGTGACACGAGTCTCCTGGTCTCCCCACAGTCCTTGATGGACCGTGGAAGAGAGGACACCGGGGCCCTTCTTGCAGGGCTGCAAGCAGGGGCTGCCCAGGCTGGGGGCAGGTGCCTCCTGCCAGCCCCAGCCCCCCACAGGAATCACTTGTCTTCATTTTCTCTTCTAGGAAGAAAGACTTTGGCTCCCAGAACAGGCACAGAAAAGATGCCAGCAAATCCCCTGGAATACAGAAGGAGAAACCCCTAAATCCACAATGAAGGAAAACAGAAAATTCCCCCCAAAAAACAACCACCAAAAGCCTGAACAGGAGGGGTCATATATGAGCCAGTGTTTGTTTTTTCTTGTCTGAAAGAAGCATTTGCTGCTCACTTCAGTGAGAACGCTGCTCCCAGCCATGGTGAACATTACAGAGGTTATTCTTATCCAAAATGCAATTATTTGCTTTTTTCAGTCTGGGTTATCACCATGGGGAAAAGGAGAAGCAGACAGAGCAGCTCTGAGCCCAAGTCTTCCGTGCCTCAGCTGAGGAACGTGAGCAGCATTGCTTCCTTAGTGCCACTTCTGAGGTGCAAAAATCACCTCCAGACCTGGGCGCTGGTTTTTGGTGTTAGAGAGTCCCCTCCAGCCATTAGACACAGACAGGTGCACTGACCAGGATCACGCTTCCCTGCAAGAGTTTCCCAAGCTGCTTTACAGAAATGATGCTCCAGGTACGCAAACACCTTGGCCACCCCACTCACTGCTTTTTCTTCACTACTTGAATATCGCCTGGCTTTTCAAAAGGTGATTCCAAGGCCATTTAATGAAGAAGTCAATTCCTCAGCTAAACAATTTTTATTAGAACATTTAAGGAGTGAATCCTGTAGCACATGTGTTTATCTGGTTTATCAAGCTTCCAGGAAAATCTTGTATTAGGGGTTTGGTTGACTTCTCTCCCAGCTAAAATGACAACTCTCAATGCCTTTACAAACTGTACAAGTAACTCCAGACCCTTTCACCAGGAAGCATCCAGGTTTTATTTCCCAACAAAACTGGGAACATCAAATTAAGGAAACCTGCTGCTTTGCACCTGGGCATAACATTAGGTATCCATGTCACAGTGCCAAGCAAACATGCTAAGAAGCTTGTGTACATAACATACCAAAAAAACCTGGCGAGGAATAAATATTCTGAAGAAAACATGTTAATTCACCAAGACAGAGAATTAGCACAGCACCTTCCAGCTCAGCACCACGGTCCTGAGCAGACAAACTCCTCATCAACAGTGATGTGCACTGGAGCAGCACAAAGGGGGACTCAACGCAACTACAAGAGATCCTGATTTGTGTAATCATCTTCCGTCCATCACAACTCCACCCACAATCACGTGTCCTTGCTCACTTCTCCCCTACCTCAGACACCCTTAATTCTGCCTAAACATTGAGCTACAGCTGAACACCATGTCCGAAAACCTACAACCACACACGAATCCATGGCAGAGGTCACCATGACCACACAGACATTTTGGGTTTGCTTGCCCTTGGTCCACCTGTCATTTCTGCATGGTGCCCTGAAGAGACACTGATCTTCCTGGTGGGAATATGGGAGCCCTGCTCTCCTCTGGTCTTGGCTTTGCTGACGTGACCCGAGGGCGCAGACAACAGCAGCAAGAGTCAACCCCAAAGCTGCGCTGAGAGGTGCAAAGGAAGTTGTTCATTAAAACACAAATCCAGTTAACTGAGTGGGAAAGGCTGGTCAGGCTACAGCAGGTGAAGGACCCCCATGGCTGGTGCTGCAGAGCTGGGCAGGGGTCCAGGGGACATGGCCAGCGCTCCATCTAGCCCACAGGGACAGGCTTCGTGTCCCACGGCCTCTGCCGGCACTGCCCCGGGGTCGGAGGCTCACACGCTGGCCTTGAACTCTCCGTCTGTCTCCCTGCCATATTAATTACCATTTCCTCTGCCAGGGCCAGAAAACAACTTTCACTGCATTAGTGCTAATTAAGAAGAGTGACGTTCCTATCCTGGCTGCTTAAATCACCCTCCTCTCCTCATCCAGAGCAGAAAGGAGAGCTGACAATCTTACTAAAAACAGAAGGCAACATCTCAGTCATGCTTTGAGCTGGCAAACGGGGCTAACCAGCTCTGTCCTTCTGTGGGGACGGTGAGGCTGCATGGGGCAGGAGAGGAGGGAGGGCGAAATGACACCTGCCCTGGGACTTGGAGGTCTGTACCTCAGGGAGAGGTGGGGAGAGCATCCTGCTTTGGAAACATCTCCTACTTGAAAGCAGAACAGCCAAAATGAGCATATTTACAACACAGCCCTATTGGCAGAGTGGCAATGTGCCTGTCCATCAGCACGCAGATCCTGAGCAGCCTGGGAGGACAGTTTTATGGAGCCACCAGTATTTGCGAAGTACCAGTTCTGATTCTCTCAGTATCGGATCCTTACTGCAGGTACATTCAGATACTTACTATCTCCTGGCATTACTTTTCCTTGGCCATGCTGGCTGCACAGGACAGACCAGGGGTGTCTTGCTGGTGTCCCGTCACGCTGACTCCAGCAGCAGTGTGGCCGTGGCTCCAGCGCATCTGGAGAGCAGCCGGGTGTGACACCCACCCCGGCTCCTACTTCACAACCAACCACAGTTTCTGCAAGACATGAGATGTCCCTACCACAAGTACTCATTATAAGTGACTGGAAAAGCCTGGAGCCACCAGGAGCTTCAGCAATATCTGAGCCTTTAGTTTACAGTCCTCTGGGAATAGCAACTGCATGCTGAGTGTGTGCTATTATTTTAATTTTTGTTGCTGACCAACTTCCAGAATCGATAGAAGGCAAAAGTCCTGCTCCACACGGGAGGCAGGTTCAGAGACCTTAAGTGGTGGGAAGCCCCCAGGGCCCAGAGCCAGTGCCCAGCGCTGGATGAGGTGGATTTCTCCTAAATCACATTAAGTCATCCACAGAAACATTAAAGAGTTTCCTGACATTACAATTCTGTGTAAGCAGTTAGAGTTGTTGCCATAGGAACACTAACAAATATAGGGATGGGTATAATTGGGAATAAAAGGGATGGTTAAAAGGAAGAAAATGGCCTACGCCAAGGACAAAGTTTGGACTCTGTGCTGCTCATCTGAGTGCAGGGAGCTGCAGAGACCCAGGGCAGGTGCAGTGTGGGGAGTGGGCTGGGGGCCTCTCACAGCCCTGCACCACCCCAGGCAGGGGGTGCGGAGAGCGGCCCCAGGCCCCATCCCGCCACCCTCACCCCTCTGCTGCGGGCTCTGCTGCCTCTGGGGAGAAAGAGACGGCGGGTCAGTCCCGCCGGCTCCAGCCCTCCTTCCCCTCCTTCCCCCCACTTTACAAAAATAGAAAGAACACATGTTCCCATTAGTCACTTGCTAGAGGGAAGCTGGGGGGTATGTGCTGACAGTCACAAAGCTGAGCTCTAATTTGAATACTATTTGCATATTCCAGGTAGGCAAAGCGCAGCCGTATTAAAAACGCACGTGAGGACGCACAAAGTGAGGCAGCAGTGATGACATTTGCCAGAAATCCAGCCTTTTTCCCAGCACGTTCCCTAACAGAGGTGCCAGGGCCCCTCTCGGCTACTAACGCCCAGCCTGGCTGGTCTCAGGGAGGCTCTTAATTAAACTCTGCTTGCCAAGAACGCTTTGTATTTGCAGGAGTGAGGACACAGCCGCCCTCATGGGAACACCACACAGAGGGCTTTTCCCTTTGGATAATGCCATTTGCCAGCCCCAACAAGCAGAAGCCATCCCAAGGCAATCTGAACACAATAAGTGTCTTTCACTGCTGTTGACTAAGCTGAAATTCGTTATTTTCAGGCGTTCAGCGAGGACTAATGAGTGTCTGAGGCTCATCGCGCCATCCCTCCTCACTGACATCCTCTTGATCTCTAAAAGCTCAGTGATCTTTGGCTTGAGCGTAACCCTGGGGAGTTCAGAGGTTAAGTTTTGGGGATGCAACCAGTGTCTGAGCCAGGCAGGATGGAGCTGCTCCAAGGTCATGGCAAAACACTGCTGGGAGAGGAAGAAAACCCTGACTCCTACAGGTGTCTGTTATTTATTTACCCACCAATTCCCAGACGTTGCACCAAGAGCAGGATGTCTCACCAGTGCCTCATCAAGCCTCTGCCAAATCCAGCAAGACCAAAGGTCAGTAGATGCCAACTCTCTTTGTTCAGGGAAATATTGTAGATTTTTAACCAGCGTTTTTGGTTACCTGTTGGTCCACTGTGAATCTGAAACACAGCATACCAAAAAATGATCCTATCATCAACACTACGGCATATACGAGGGCAGAAATAATGCACAAGGAGGAAAAGCCTGATTAATTGTAACCAAGGTAAGGGGAATGGGCCAGATGGACATGGGACCCTGCAGGGCTGGAGCCTTCTCCTATTCTCCCAGTAAGAAGGAGCTTCCTCTCTTTGTGGCTTTGTTCTACATCCATCATCAGAGATACTATTTGACATTTTTCCTATCCTAAGGACTTTTTCCTGCATGGGTTTCACTGAACACCACCCTTCCCCTCCTGGCTGGTGACTGACTGGGAGCTCTGAGCAGAGCCAGCTCTGAGGTTTGGGCAGGCAGCATTCCCAGTGTGCTGATTACAACACATATAAAATAATATTTTGTACAAGTTCAGAGGGAATAATTAAATATTGCTCTCAGCTCTTGGCAGTGACTTTTACAACACTGGGTAATGAGTTATCACATTTTGACCTTTATGTCTAACTCACCCTGGCAACTTGCTGAAAAAACTTTGACCACTATATAAGCAAAAATAAGAGCAAAAGGAAAAGGCAGGCACGGGTGCTGCTCCAGCAGGTAAAGATCACAAACACCAGGTATCCATCCAGGAAGCCACTGAACTACTTCCTAGTGTTGGATTTAATAGCAAATTACCAAAGAGACACTCCACATTACTACAATCTGCACATCAAACCAGGCAGAAAGCAACCTGCAATTATACAATTAGATTGATACACAAGCTTCCCGCTCGTGTTTATTCCTGCTGCCAATCATGCTGCTTACTGGAAAACAAGGGCTTGGAGCTTCCAGCCTGCCTCACACTTCCCCTCTGTGCTTGTGCATTTTGAGAGGCTTAACTGATCACATCTCATTCTTTCAACACCATGATGAACCCGGCTTTAAGATTACACCTCGCCCAGGTACCGTCGGCCGTGCCAAGATCCATCTTTATACACGGGGCACAATTTACCCCAGCAGTAACTCACTGTGCAGAATGTGAGAGCAGCAAAGAAGAGACAAATAAGTGTTTACTATTAGCTGATGAAGGCAGTTGATTGGAACCTAACAAAATCCTTGATTTCAAATGAAAATAATGAAATTAAAATCATTTCACTATGCTGTGCCCTGATAGAAACCATGAAAGGGGAATGCAGCCAGGAGAACCCTTTGTATTTGAGCTTGGTCTCCTCATAATACAGTGCCTCTCAATGCCTGAACATTGAGAACATCTCAGGTACTTCAAAGACATCTGCTTGGTCCAGTTCAACGCACTGGTGACCCCTCAGGTCCCTGTGATAATTCATTTCTCCCACCTTGTCTTTAGCCACAGCTGTTCCAACAGTTACACTTTGTGTCCCTTGAGCATCATCCCCTCACAGGTACCCACTGCAGCCGAAACGCTGCGCCTTTGCGGAGAGCCCGTGCACCACATGGATTGGACAAGGCTGTCCTGAGGTGCTCTTTACCTGGCGCAGCAAGCTGGCAGAGCCCACACAGACACTGATCTCTCCCAAAGAGCAGTGGGATCACACTGTGGCTGGCCGAGGCGGAGGGTTTCTCATCCATCCAGCCTGTGGGAACAGGGGTGTGGGAGTAAATCGGGTTGCTCAGGCTGTCGTGCCAGCACACCTTTGAGGGGTAAAGGCAGAGGATGCAGAACCTCCCAGCAGACCTGGATGGACACAGCCTGTGCCTGGCAGGAACCAAGGGCGTGGTCACCGGCTATCGCAGTTCTCAGTCCCATCACTCGGACACGCATGCACCACAGTGACTGTTTTTACATATTTTGTACATATATGCAAATAAACCATCTCATAATAATTATCTTTTCACAAATTACTTTGTTTAGGTGTCTGAGATTTGTTTCGCTTTCCCATCACACCTTCCCACCAGAGAGACCTTCATTCCCCAATAAACGGTGAGAGACTGTCTCCAAGACCTGCGCAGCACTTTACAGCTCAGATCTCAGTGACTCACACACATTTTCGGAGCCCACATCTCACACTGGCGGGAAATGATTCAGGTGTGGAGGCGCAACAGCTCAGAGACACCGAATGGCATCTGCAAGAACTCAAGCACTGACAGGACACATCAAAGCACGAGGCACAAACTGTGCCATGGCCAATGCTGCAGCTGGGAGATTCACTCTGCCCTGGTTCCCTCCTTTCCACCTCACGGGATCAGCGCTCTGACCCTTCCCTGTGGCACACTTTACCCTGAGAGTTATCTCCCTGGGCTGCAGGATTACCAGCTCCTGCATCCACCCGCACACCTCCCACGAGCAAATCGGGAATCTTTTCTGCTCCCTTCCCTCCAAGGGAATTTCTGCATCTTGGCAGAAATTATTTTATAACGCCATGCAATATTTGTATTTACAAAGGCAGCGACACTACAGACCAGTCTGGGATTCAAATGAAGCCTTTCCCCTCAGGGTCAGGAGGCCAGCAAGACCTGCAGCTACATTTTCAAACTACATGGGGATTCACGTGCCTTTTGGTTATCAAAATAAATACAAGATTAAACCCAAATGCAGGGTCCTGCAAAAGCTTGTGGGGCTGTGGAAACTCCAACTCCAGGTCAGAGTGCTTGGGCTGCCGGAGCCACCACTGGCCCACCCTGCCACCACCCGGCCCCAGCTCCACCATCCACAGCTCCTGCCTCTCCAACCCTGCAGCTGCTATTGCACTTTCTCTCTGGGCAAAGGAAATTTTCTGTATTTAAGAGGCATTTAGTAGCTGCAAACAACTGCATCGAATTGAGCTCTTCCATTTTTAACATCATCTAAGGAAAAAGGACTTCCATAGGCTCACGGAGTTCAGCCATGCTGGGGAGGAACAGCACAGCACTAAGAGCAAAGGTAGAAAATGGAGGATGCAGATTATAAAATTCAGTCACATTTTAAAATTTTCTGCTACAATAATTCACTTTATGTAGAATTAATGTGGCTGATTGAACGTTTGTGCTGTAATTTACTTATAATTAACATTTTATGGTGAACAGATTTCACCATCTCCTTCATGCTGTGAACTCCAAGCCATAGGTCAAAAATAGAGATGAAACAGATAAGCACAAAATATTCTCACTGAAATATTAATGAGATTTTAATTTACTACTTTAAAAATACATCTTTCATCAATGCCTGTATATCAAATCATTATTTTAATTTTTTTCCACATTGTATTAAAAATATAATGAACTTTCCTAACTGGTTGAAAGACCCTGAAATATCTTTTGTGAAGAGACAGCTCAGGGGAACAAAAAGGTCCAAACACTCACAGTTATCAGAAATCTCACACAGGGGTTGGGTGAGAGTCAGCTCAAACTGAACACAACACCTTCACCCTTAACCAGTTAAAACTGGGGCTCTCCACTCTCAAACCGTGTGGTCCAGCACAGAGGTCCTGCTCTTCCCACCAAGATTTTATTTAAAAGCATAAGGTCAATCTGTAAAAATAATTCAACTGACAGAAACTGCTTCCTGTGTTTCAACAGGAGTTGTTGCATTCACTGCTGAGCTATAACACAGACAAGGCACTGCTTTGATCAGCCATTCTTCCCATCTTTTCAGCCTGTTCTGGCTACATTTGAAACCTCCAGGACAAGGCTTTGCTGTTAAGGAAGATACCATGAGTCGAAGGAAAAATGGTCTGAGAAGGAAGTCAGAAGAAAACCTGTATAAAATCTCCCACCCACTCTCCACGTGCACTTGAAGCCTGCCCAGAGATGACAGACTACATCTGAATAAATTATTGAGTCATCTGCAATTCATCCCATTTCCTATATTCCAAAGCGCTATCAGACAGGCAACAGAGGACATTCCCGGAACGCTCTGATGACAGAGAATGAAGATATGGGATGACAATGAAAAAGTCAGCAGAAAATCATAAGTCAATGGGACTATTTTATGCTCTTTACTTCCTAGCCTGCACCAGACCATTCAAACAGCTCATTGGAATTTCAAATGAAAAGCTGAATAATACAGGATTATAAATCTGTTACAAACAAACCTAAAACGCATCAAGAGAAATATACATGGAATTTTCCTTCTGAAACTGCTCGGGTTTTTCCTACAGGTTTGTTTGCTGGGAATCAGCAACTATTTGTTTTGAGGGTAAAGCTGCCTTCCCTTTTTTTTCCTTTTTTTAAAATTTACTTTTCTTGTTTAGCTTGAATGCCAGTGCCTGCCAGCTCCTTGATCCCTCCAGAGCTTGAAGAATGGAATCCAGACCCTTTCAGGTCTCTCTATGCAACCATGGGCTTGCTCTCTTTTTCCTTTCAAGGTATCATGAGTAAAAAAAAAAAAAA